>JAHBCN010013870.1:0-23658 GCA_019359885.1 Listronotus oregonensis
ATCTATTACAGACAGACCCATTAAACTATATATCATTAATTTGGTTTTTGTAAGCTCTATCCATTTTTTAAAAAATATACAAGGTGTTCCATTTAAAAACCCAACTATGTGTTATAACTTAAAAATAAAAGTCAATAAAAAAAATATAGGTAAGCTACTGAATTTTACGCAAAAATCCCTAAAACTTTTCTGTTTATACTTTTTTTCTATCTCTAATACCAAGCGAGTTACAAGTGCCTGGCCAAATTGACAAAATTTGAAAAACACTCTGTATCTCCAAAACGAATCAAGTTATCCATGATTTAGTTTCACCATTGAATTTGTTTCAAAAATCGAAATTGAGATTGCACAATCAGATTTGTTCTATCTCTTTTAGTTTTCGCTGTAACCTGTAAGGTCAACGAAAAGGCGCCACCCTGTGCATATTTATTTACAGCTTTGTCCCTTCATTTACTGGACTATTAGTTTATTTATAACATATAATTTTTATCAAAAAACGTTGACATTGGTTTGTTTCTATTCAATTATTCCAGGTTTTGCACCTTGAAAAATTTTTTTTTTTAAGTTGGCAAAATTAAACTTAAAATGTTCCCAAAAATTCAAAAATGTAAAAATATACAGGTGGTCTCATTTGAAATTCGGAAGTGGACCCCGTTTTTGGTAAAACCGAAATTCACTGGAAGACACGTAAGTTTTCAAAAAAAACGTTAAATTTAACATGATATGATATTTCAATTTTTATTTCTCTATCTTAAACAATGCAAAAAAATGGGACAGAGCCACCCTCCTGGATTATCCGCTGGATATACAAAAACTGTAATATAATTAAGAACCTGTTAAAGATTCAAAAAATATTTAAAGAACAAAGGGAACCTAACTTTTATTTCAATATATTTTTATGTTTATTTACAATATTCCCGTGCATTAATGCTGCTTTGCAACCCTGTCGTTACGTGTTTGCCTGCTATTTTTGAATGGTAAATTAATTAATAATTGGTTAATAAATTTAATCAATCCGACCTATGGCAAACTGTATAAATCACGTAATTCATTTGAAAAAAAGTTATTATATTTTACCATTAATTGATCTAATAATTATTTAACCAATTCTAGTTTATAAAATTTTGATAATGAGTTACACCCGAAATAAAAAAACACAAATACATAGCCTGATTATGTTGTATATACTGTATAGTACTAATTGTATCTACCGGTGCAAAAATCGTGTTTTTGTATTAGGGAAGTGTTGTGCAAAAAATACTTAAAAATTTAATAATACCATAAAACTATAAGGTGCTATATAAGTTTTTTTTTTATTTTCGCAGAAGGGTACCTCGGCGCATGGTGGATATTTTGGGTGATTTTTGGGACAAAACTTTAGACGCCGCTCATTTTTCATCGCAGAGATCTACATTTTTTTTCTTTTTCTTTTTAAATTGTTCTTTTAAAATGTGTTGCTAAAAATGTGAGAGTGACTCTTAAACATAAGTATTAAAGGGTTTATTTAAAAAAAAAACAATATTTGTTAATGAGATATTTAATGACCGCCCCTACGAGTAAGTACTAAAGCATATTAGATTATAGACATAATATGTTATATTTAAATTCATGTACTACCTTTGATTTAAATAAGTCCTCTAAAAATTAAGCAAATTTGTTATTTAATACATTCTAAGGTAAACTACATAACATACAATACACCCGAAAGTAAAGTAATCCGGAGGTAAAATACCCCCATTCGGTTCTCCGGGCGAGGGGTACATTTGGGGGGCCACCATCAAAAAGTTTGATATCGTTCAGAAATACATGTGGGCTTAACTCCAACGTAAACTCTGTTCACCATTATCTTCAATCTTCCAAACCCCACATACTATGGTAATGTGAAAAAACAGGCAGTTTTTGCGGTCACTCTTTGACCTGTTACGATTGTTTAGGATGCAGATATCAAAAAATCATAAAAACTTTTTTTCACAATAAAACGTTATCGATGGTGACTTTTAAATATACAAGGTGTGTCATAAAGGAGTAATGTTTTTGTAATCCCAATATTTGGACATGCGATATCGATTCAATGGGGGTCGAAAACCCCTTACCCCAATGTTTCAGGATTAAACATTATCAATAAGCATAAAATATGGTTTATTTTTTATTATTCAATATCTTGCCAACAACGTATAACTTAATATGCGCTATAAAAATACTCTGGAACAAACTTGGGTTCCGATTTTTAAGAAAATTATCGGTACTGTCATACTTAATTTAAATGTTTCTCCAATAGAACAGTGGGCCACTAAAAATACTACAGGTTTGAGTATTTTTCCAAATATTTTTTTTTTATTTATTAAATTTATTTTAAGTTAGAGACTCCCACTGCATAGGGGTTTCTTCCCCTGCAAGATTCTTTTTCTGAAGATAATAAAAATAAAATTTTGTTTGTCGGCATCGGTTTTGTTTGACCTATTTACTTGTTTAGTATAACTTCTGGTTTGACCTAAAATAACAGGTATTTTATAATTTTAAATGGAACAACCGATATCTATCAGTATGTATATTATTTTTTTATTTCGATGGGTTGTGATATCCTTAATACACTTACGCCTTATATGTAATTTTTTAAAATTTCTGCTTTTACATATTTTGTTTCTTGAATTTTAATTTAAAGTTCAATGACTATGATAAAATGGTTAATAATTGCAAATTTTGTTTTTTACGGCTTTGTATATTTTAAATTTTACACTGCATAGTCTAATTACTTAAGGGTTTTTCGGTTGATTTTGGTAACTTTTGATTGACAGATAAATAATGGGTAAACTGGGTAAACTTCATTGGCTACCTACTGGTTAATAAGTGTAGTCTAACACACTGTTTATTTGCCATCCAAAATTACTACAGGCCGAAATCACCTTTGATCAATGCTTTATTATATAGTCTGTCTCAAAGTATATCGCTAAGGCTTTTGACGGACAATACCCTAATAAACCTTTACCGATTTTATTACCTATTGTTATTGGGTAAACCCATTATTTCATAATGGCAGGGGTAAGCAAGGTATTTCTTGAGTATTGACCATTAGGTATACAAATATTTCGGCTAATATTTTAGTGGCAGTCTTAAATAATCGTTTTTACTGTGCTTTTTAAAAAAGTTGTTTTAAGAGATTATAACTATGTGGCGTCGAAATCATTTGTCATTAGATCCAAGACAGGTTGTTAAAAATGTGTATGAAACGACACAGTATCCAAAGGATGGGTTGATTCTAGTCAAAACTGTCAGACAAAAGCATCTTTAGATAAAGGAAAATCCATTACCATAATACAGGCTGGTTCAGAAAACGGATTTGTCCCAAACTGCTTGCTGTTGTCTGCAAAGAATATTAAGGATTCTAGTTTAGATTATCATGAGGATACAAGTGCAGAACTTTTTGAAAACTAGTTTTAAAATTATCTTTAAAAAATATTTTAAACAACAGTGTTATTATCATGAATAACGCAAGCTACTACAGCCGTCTGCTACACAAAGCACTAGCTTCATCAAGTTAAAAAACTGAAATCCGGGAATATTTGTTAAAAAATTATATTTATTTTTAATTCAGTTACAAAAAAGCGCAACTTTTAAAAGTCCTAAATTCATATGCAATTAAAAAACAATATGTATGTGATAATTTGGCTGAACAGTCAGGACGTCTTTCTCCGTATCACTGTATGTTTAACCCCATAGAGCATTTGTGGAACCAAGTAAAATCAAACATCAGAGCAGAAAATGTTACACCTACTTTAAGTCCCAGTGGTATAAATTTGATAAAAAAATGTAAATACTAACATACCAGTTAAGAGCTGGAAAAATTTAGTACAGCAGATTATAAAAATTGAGGACTCTTACATTTATAAACAAAACAACATAAATCATATTGTAATTAATCTCAATGATGACTCTGATAGTGAAACAGAATTTGATTTAGATATTAAGATTAAAAATGTAATTATGTATAGATAATATAGTTATAAACTTATTAAAACTTTGCATATATTTAATTTCTTAATGTAATTTTAGGATTATACCTACCTAAATAAACAATAAATTATAAATCTTTGTATAATTTGAGTCCGTCCCTAATGTCCTGTTCTTTAATACCTACCGATCCGCAGTTTTATTGTTGTCGGCAGGTATAATCCATAAATAAAGGCAAAAGCTAACACGGAATACTTTGAGACAAACTATACAAAAATTTTATTCCTAATAAAATAACTTTTACTGGGTGCTTAAAGTTTTTCATTTCACATAGAACCTAATAACTAGAATGTTGTTATAGCAAAAGATAAAGTTTCTTTGTTTAAGTACTAAGTGCTTGAGGACTTTTGCGGTAATTTTAAATAAATAATAATGCTTAAATTAAAACACAATTACAATTACTAATACAATTTAACCAGTGCAACAATGCTTAGAAGTTCTAGAGTTTTTATGTCTGTTGTTTTCTTAATAAAATACTATACCGAAAATAAAGCAAAAAAACGAGAAGCTTATTCCCTAATTGGCAATTGATAATTTGAAGAACAGAAAACAGTTTCCTGAATAAATATAACAGAGCACTTAATCAATTACTTCTTTTCTTAAGGAATTCATTCTCAAACAGAATAATGGTGATTAAGCCCCTCAGTTATAAAAGGCAAAATTTTTCCTTTGGTAGGTAAGCGCTATCTAATTTAGGCAGTCAAATTCGCGTTATTCCTACTACCGTCGTAGAATTAAAATTATTATTTTATATTATTACTCAAATTGTATCTAGGTCGGAGATGGTCAATCCGTGCTGTAGCGCAGTTGTATAATAGAAATAAAAAAACTTTATTGAAAATAAGCAACGCTGGGAAAAAGAAGATCCCCTAAAGAGGAAAATTGGTTCAGGTCGTCCCAAACTTTTCAACCCTGAACAGCATCCTTTTTTTTGGAGATATTTAAGAAATAATTCATTTGCAACTGCAAGGGATGCTGTTATTGATACAGAATTTCCTGCCTCCCAACCTACCGCCAGCAGGAGAGTAAAGGAATCTGAACTAAAATGTCGCCCAGCTGCGAAAAAAATGTTTCATAATGAAGAACGGCGACAATCAAGGATTATTTTTGCTTTAAATTATATATACCGCAATCCTCAATTTTGGAACAGGGTCATTTTTACTGATGAAAAGACGTTCCAGTCGACTTATAACGGCCAAATTCGTGTTTACCGTCCAAACAATACCAGGTTTGAAGAGCGATATACTAATCCCCTCACCTCTAGACATGGGCGTTTCTCTGTAAATGTATGGGGCTGGATAAGTGTCTATGGACCTGGTGTTTGCTGGCGAATAGAGGGAAGATTAAATGCCGGAAATTACATTACCATTTTAGAAAACATATTGTTACTAACTGCTGAGCAAATATATCCCAATAATACTTTCATATTTCAACAAAGATAATTGTCCAGTCCATACGGCCAATGCTGTAACCCACTGGTTTCAAACCCATAATGTGGAAGTGCTGCCTAGGGTCGCTTATAGTCCCAATATCAATCCAATCGAAAATATTTGGGGTTCAATCGTAAAAAAATATATAATCGAAATTTTAGGCCACAAAATTCAGAAGATTTATGAGAAATAATACATGCGTGCTGGGAAGAGCTTGATCCAAATATTGTATCAAATATAATTCAGTCAATTCCGAATAGACTGGCTCAAGTAATAGAAAAACAGGGATATATGACCAAATATTGGATTTTATTTATTCTTGTTAATAGTTTTTTGTTTCTATTGTAATTTTTATAAAACTGTTTCGTGTACGCTTTTTTTTATTAAAACAACTGTACATCGTTTATATAAATTTGTTTTCTTTATTTTATTGATGTCACACCAATGGATGACATTTTTCATAAACTTCATCGTCTAATAACCTCAAATAGTGAAACATTGACATCAGCCGGCTTTACGCAAATATGACGAAGGTGGCTCTCGCTTTAATTCTGGTACGCCTTTTTTATGAATATAACTGTACCTGAATCAGAAAAATTAATTACTTTTAGTTTGTTTTGTTTTGTTTTTTTTTTTCATATTTTCTTAATACACAATTTTGTGCTTATCATATAAGTTTATAAAAAAAAATTAAGGGCACAAGTATGTTAACGTTTATTTACAACGAGTGGATAAAATTACATTTGCAATTTTCTGTTTATTCTGCCATATTTTCTTGGCGTACTCTAAAAGTGGTATATTTTATTAAACAGGCCCGAATTTACTCTTAAAAGTTTTTGTATATTTAATACTTTTTGTGATTTTTAAAAAAATGTAACAAAAGCACCTAGTCTACATTTATTTAGTTTTAGTTTGATATATTTTCTTAATTTGATTCTTAATACGAAGTATTAAGATAGATGAAACTCTTTTTAATTTAAAATTCTGTTTTTGTATTGCCATTATGCGTTTAAATCAATGAGCTGTTAGGTTAACTGGAGAAAGCATCGATTTGGAATAAGCGTGGCATCATAAACATACATTCTAAGGTTTCACTTAGCGATGAATGAACCTCTGTACTCGAAACAATAAAATTCACCAAAACCCGGGAACGTTGCTGCCAAGTATCTTTTAGTTTCATTTACTTGACAGTATATTATGATTTAATTTTACTTTATTTATTTATTTATTCTTAAAATTACATCAAATTAAGCTCTACTATTGTATTTTTTATTATGAATAATATTTGGTATATTTATTACTATAAAGTATTACACAGAAAAGTAATGATGTCAAAATACTACTTTTTTTTTGGACAGCTACGAATAAAGGCGCTAAACGACGTGACAGCAGTGCCTTTTTCGTAGAGGCCACCTTCGGCCTTCGGCTTCGCTCGACAGTTCGACAGATGACACATGCAATATGGCGTTTTAGTCTGAATGTTTCTCGGGTTATTTTTGTGACAATTGTATAAATTTCAGTTTTGTGTAATAACTTTTATTAAATTAAAATGGTAAGGCAGTGCCAAGTGTGTAAAGTGACGGATATGATTCCTGGATTATCATTTCACAGTAAGTACAAACTATGCTTGTACCATTCTATCGCCAATAATAAACACAACCATGTTGGCCGCAGCTCTCGATTGCGATTATGAATGAATTACTTTGTCTATCTATGCTGTCAGCTCATTGGTTTAAATCTCTAGTCAAGAAAGCGAGAGACTTTAAATCTCTAGTCAAGAAAGCGAGAGACAAGATGTTTTGAGCCTTTAAATAAAAAAAAATCATTTTCTTGTTTAAACTGGATGAAACGTCAGCCAAGAATCTCTCTTCTCGAAGGCATCACTATCACACTGCTTGTAAATGAATAATAGAGGGAAGGTTTATAGTAAGGATGATGTCATTGATAATGCGAAGGCCCTTTGTTCGAAAGAAATTAACTGTGCTGTTATAGTCTCGGGTTATTTTTGTGACAATTGTATAAATTTCAGTTTTGTGTAATAACTTTTATTAAATTAAAATGGTAAGGCAGTGCCAAGTGTGTACAGTAACGGATATGATTCCTGGATTATCATTTCACAGTAAGTACAAACTATGCTTGTACCATTCTATCGCCAATAATAAACACAACTATGTTGGATGAAACTCTTGATTGCGTTTATGAATGAAATGCTTTCTCTATCTATACTGTCAGCTAATTGGTTTAAATCTCTAGTCAAGAAAGTAAGAGACTTTAAATCTCTAGTTAAGAAAGCGAGAGACGAGATGTTTTGAGCATTTAAATAAAAAAAAATCTTTTCTTGTTTAAACTGGATGAAACGTCAGACAAGAATCTCTCTTCTCGAAGACAGCACTATCATACTGCTTGTAAATGAATAATAAAGGGAAGGTTTTTAGTAAAAGGATGATGTCATTGATAATGCGGAGGCCCTTTGTTCGAAAGAAATTAACTGTGCTGTTATAGAATTGTAGGTAAAGCCATTCCTTGCCTATAAAGCATGATCTATTTTGGGCTACATACAGAGTACACAGGTTGGAAGTACTTTATGGCTGAGAAAAAAAAACTTAAGTTTCCTAAAAGCTGAGTAGATGAAAAGTATAGTCTTTAGGTAAAACAAGGCTTGTTAAGAGTGCATTTACGCTACATCCGACAAGTCGCCTTCAGGGGTCGGGCGAAAGGATCCGGTTTAAATATCTAGTCAAGAAAGCGAGAGACTTTAAATATCTAGTCAAGAAAGCGAGGGACGAGATGTTTTGAGCCTTTAAATTAAAAAAAACATTTTCTTGTTTAAACTAGATGAAACGTCAGACAAGAATCTCTCGTCTCGGAGGCATCACTATCATACTGCTTGAAAATGAATAATAGAGGAAATGTTTTTAGTAAAGATGTGGTCATTAATACAGCATAGGTCCTTTGTTTAAAAAAATTAACTGTGCTGTTATAGAATTGTATAAGAGTTGTAGGTAAAGCCATTCCTTGCCTATGGAGCAGGATCTATTTTGGGATACATACAGAGTACACAGGTTGGAAGTACTTTATGGTTGAAAAAAATACTCAAGTTTCCTAAAAGCTGCTGTGAATGGAAATATAATGTCTCTAGGTAAAAAAGAAGCTTGTTAAGAGTGCATTTACGCTACATCCGACAAGTCGCCTTCAGGGATCGGGCGAAAGGATGCGGAGACGGTATGCGGAGACTAACAAACTCCCACTACCACAATTTTTGTTTAGTTGCATTAAAAATATTAAATTTTATTTAGGTTTTTCCAAATTCGGTGTATCGATGCGATGTTGCTTCCGATTGCGTAGTATGGCGCGGCGGATGAATAAAGAGTGCAAGAATAGTAGTTTGTTATTGTAAATATGTAATGTTATTAATAATTATTATCCCATTAGTAAAATATTTAGAATTAGAAAATACTAATTAATTCGGGGTCCGATGTCGTTTAGCTTCATTCGATTTGAAAAAAAAAATATTACAGATAGAAAGAACATATTTTGTTGGGCTTTGCAAGCCTACAGGAAATGACGTTTTTTGGTAACTATTTTTCACTAAAATGACATATATTATACACCAGTTTAAAGGTAAGGAAATACTCTATGCCTCTGCTGTAGCGGATTTTTGAAATATGAGTCGAGTTAAGAGAAAATAGTATCTAAACATAACCGATTTTATGGTGACTTTCACTCAAGGGAATATTAAAAAGTAAATCCAAATTTAAAAAACTATTTCAGCAGAAGCCTAGATTTAAGTTTTGGCTTTCATATAGTTTTTAAAAATTATCGATAACTTATAGCCCATAGATTATGAATACATCTTGGCAACGCAGCAAGCTCATAGGATAGCGGCGCGGTGGCATCGCGAGCGATTTTCATGTCTATTTTTAGCAGATTAGAATAATATTTATTATTTTAGTGTGTTAATGTGATTTGCATTTTTGAAGATGGGACGAACTAAAAATAACGAAAATAAATCTGGCAGAAGACGGTCATGTCTATCTACAAGTCGGAAAAATAAACCACTTGCAATGAAAAAACGGTAAATATGATATCGTTATGAAAGGTTTATAATTAGGGTTGTCATAATTTATTAGAGTGATGTCCGGACAGTCCATCAGATTCTAGGATAAATAGCAGCGATTTTGGCCATAAAAAATAGATGAATTGATGGATCATCTTTTTTTTATTCTTGTTTTTACGGCGAAGTTATGGTGGTGATAGCAAAAATATAAAAAAAAACAATATTTCAATTAAAAATCAACTTTGAAAGTTCAAAAATCGTTATTTTTGCAAATAATCTAAAATACCTTTTATTCTTATTGTATTCAAGCTTATTGTTATTTTTTTCGCTTTGTTATTTCTTTTTCCAAATTGTTCGTTTTTTATGAATTTAAAGAAAAAAAAACAAAAAATATATATATATATATATATATATATATATATATATATATATATATATATATATATATATATATATATATATATATATATATATATATATATATATATATATATATATATATATATATATATATATATATATATATATATATATATATATATATATATATATATGAGTTGTTTTCATTCCGGGAGTATATCCGTTTGTCATTAGTTTTCCTTGCGGAAGTTTGCAGACGTTTCGCCAAGATCGCACTTGGCATTTTCAATGCTGTCTAACTGGTGTCAGAAGATTGACAGTCAATCTCCGCAAGGAAAACTAATGACAAACGGATATACTCCCGGAATGAAAACAACTCACATTCATCTATCCGTGAAACTCTTAGAACTAACATATATAAATATATATATATATATATATATATATATATATATATATATATATATATATATATATATATATATATATATATATATATATATATATATATATATATATATATATATATATATATATATATATATATATATATATATATATATATATATATATATTATGTATATATATATAAAAAATAAGGAGGAGGGAAGTCTTGGCCGACCAGTTAAACAACAAAGGTAATAAATTTCTTGGGTATCGGTCCAGGAGAGGGCAATTAATGAAACACTCTTGTTTAACGAGCTTTCGAAAATATTTATTTCCTTCTTCAGGTGTACAATATGGAAAAAAAAAATACAATAAAAAAGCAAATTTTCAATTTTAGGTATACTTGCAACTAAATGCATTATTTAGAAGTTGGTAACATCAACAACAGCTGAATTTTACAATGTATAGAAACAGGATATTGTTAAGTTTTCGAAAAATTCATATTAATGTTTCTTAGTTCTAAGCTTAGAACTAAGAAACATTAATATGAATTTTTCGAAAACTTAACAATATCCTGTTTCTATACATTGTAAAATTCAGCTGTTGTTGATGTTACCAACTTCTAAATAATGCATTTAGTTGTAAGTATACCTAAAATTGAGAAAGATTGCTTTTTATTATTGTTTTTTTTCCATATTGTAGACCTGAAGAAGGAAATAAATATTTTCGAAAGCTCGTTAAACGAAGGTTTCCTTTTAGCCCTCTCCTGGACGATACCCAAGAAATTTATTACCAATATATATATATATATATATATATATATATATATATATATATATATATATATATATATATATATATATATATATATATATATATCAAAAACATAAAAACCAATATTTTTTTAAATTTTAAAGGCAATAAAGCTATCGAAAGCTTTTTCTTTTCTTTCACGACATTTTTATCATAAATGCGCCGTAAAAACAAGGAGAATTAAAAAAAATATATAAAATGTTAATTTTTCACCTACATATGGCCAAAAATAGGGTTGACCCCACTTGTAAATAATTACTATTTTTTTTAAATATTGGTTGTAGAAATTGGACAAACTAACGAGGGGACGGTCCGAAGGGTGCATCGAGTTATGGGCTCCCACTTGGCGTGCTTATAGTGGGGATAGGTACCAACCAAACCCCAAATTCGCCAGTTAAAGAGGGGAGAACGCTTATGTACCGAATAGTTTGTACGTGAACACGATAAGCTAGTAACCTAAAGGCATGAGAATCAGACTTGCGTCCAGACGGTCCGTGGTTCGAGTCTCGTCGAAGATCTACTTTTTTTTGTTTAAAATTTTGTTTAAATATTTAACTTATCTATAAAAAATTGCAAGAAATTAAAAAATACATTTTACGTGCCTTTATTCATTAAAACTTACGAACCGAATGTCATTAAAAACAAAAAAATTCCAACAAACAAAAAACAAACGATCAAAAAAAAATAGAAAAAATTAAATTATGGTTTATTTATTTAAAATGATTAAAAAAGTTGGAAGAGATTTGAAAAAAATATATTTAATTCGTTTTAATCAATAAATTCGCGTAAAATGTATTTTTTAATTTCTTGCATTTTTTTAATGATAAGTTATAAATTTAAATACAGTTTAAAACAAAAAAAGCACATCTTTGACGGGACTCTAACCACGGACCATCTGGACGCAAGTCTGTTTCTCAAGGCATGCACAAACTATTCGGTTCATAAGCGTCCTCCCATCTTTGACTGGCGATTTCTCGAAAACGAAACAGAGTTGGCACCTACAGTTTTGGAGTTTGGTTGGTACCTACCCATTCTATAAGCACGGGAAGTGGGAGCCCATAACTCGATGCACATCTCAGACCGTCCTCTGATAAGAGTAAAACTACTTACTGAAAAGTATACAGGATAGGTTAGATGGATACTCGCCGCACAGGGGACGTGGGCTTGTTGCAGCGCATTACCAATCAAAGCGCTGCGAATAATTTCGCACGCTAGTTACAAACAATATTTTTTCTACAGCGACTTTAATTTTATTAAAATAAAACCATGAAACGATATTTCTTATTATAATATTTAATGCAAATCAATTTTTAAAAACATATTAGTCGAATCTGTCCCAGATATAACTGCCCATTAGAAATATTATATGTGAAGGAAAAGTATGTAATATTGTTATATAAGTCTATTTTCTGTTATATTATTAGGTAGCATTTTATAATTTGTCTTACTTTTTTTATAATTGTACGTTTTTTAAAGTTTATATGCTGTTATTTATATTATAAGGTTGTATTATTTTATAATTTGTGTAACATTTTTTAATAATTGAACTTTTTTAAAGTTTATTTAAATTTGCTGTTACATATATTATTACGTGGTATTAATTTATAATTTGTTTAAAATTTTCTATAATTACACTTTTTTAAAATACCCGAAGGAGAAGAAACAAACGACACAAACATAGAATGTCAGATATGAAAATAGAGCTTAAATAAACTAAAAATGTCGCTAAGACCGTATTGAATTGCGAAAGATGGTTGGTCACATTTTCAAATAGCTTGTAGAATCGGACCAAAATTTAGGAGCATACTGTGTAAAATATGAGTTTTTAAATGATGTATCGTAAACCGTATGTACCATTAAAAAAATATCGATGACGTCATATCTTTGCTAACTGTCAGTAAAAATACAAATATGCAATTAAGTTCTAAAGTAGGAGAATAAATAACTATATTGACCTTCTAGTGTTTTCCATAAAAACAAGAGCTAACGTAAATGTTAATGGAAATCCATACTTTACACTGTATAACTTCAATAAAAATAACAAAAATCAATAAAACCGTTTATTACCGATGCTCATTATTGTTTGTTTTATAAAAACTTATATGTAAAAAATAAAATCCGACCCTGGTCAGAAATAAATGTTTGTGGCGGTTGGCATAGTGACCGTACATTGATGCCAGTGGTAACGAAACGGTGGGTTGTTCGTTCATTACCGTCGAAGCACGACTTGAATTTGATCAGCTGATGATGAATGCTCTTAAAAGACCTAGATAAGCCATGAGCAGCGATCCGGTTAAAACCTTTAATACAATAAATTTAAAGTGTTTTAACTAATTTTTAATGCAGTTAAGAAGACATATCTCTGTTTTTTTTATTTATTTCGATACAGTTTTTAGGTATATTTGTATAACTTTCTACGTTAGAGACATATACATTCACAGTAAAACATATATTTAATCACCTTTAGTTAAAAATATATATTTAAATAAATCACAGAATAATAGAAATTAAATTAAGTATTTAATACTAAATTACAATTTAACTTGCTTTTTTTACAATTTATTTTTAACCAATATGGCTTTAATATAATTATATTCCATATTATATACCATTTTACCTCTAATAACACATTATTGGTTTCTATTATCTGTTATACAAAAAAATATGGATATAAAATAATATGTTTTAATTTAATAAATGTATTTCCTTGTGTACATTATAAAAATTTTTAATCATACCTAAAATATAAAGTTTTAGATATGATTGGTTTCCTTATTTATATTTATAATATTTATGCTAGAAATACGTTTTTAAAATAAGTGGTATTTTCTAAGAGTTTTAATGACATGACTATGCATGCTTTGGCAAACAGATGCATTTTCTAAGTTACCCCAATTTTCTGATAGTTTAAATAAAAAGCTTAGAACTCACAAAGTTAAATATTATAATTGGGATTCTCGTTTACTGCAATTTTAAAAAGAAACCCGTTCAGTTTTGGTTAGTTCTATTTATTCCTGCTATTGAGTTTGTTTATTTTGACTGGCCAAAATGATAATTATTTGAAAATTATTACACCCAATGACGATGTGGGCACAACTGAGTTTACGTAGAGTTCTGGTATCTACATAATTTTAAAGAACCAAATTTACATAGCTTTAAGGAAAACAAAAATAACTGGGACTCTGTTTACACCAACACAGGGCCAATATTATAAGAAAAACTATAAGTGGATATAAAAATGTATTTTTTTTACTATTATATAAAAGTGCAGGTAAAATTGGTTTGTGTAAACTTAGTCATAACTTTTTTCAGTATCCTTTTAGGTACGTTAACTCAGTCCAATATGATTTTAGGATCCTACTAAATTCAGAGTTACCACAACTGACAAAAAGGGTGAGCTTACGTCGCCTAGTTTGAGGCTCGGGACCTTATTTACGTATGAATTTATGTTAAAACATGAAAAAGAGAGTAAATAAACGTTTGCGAATAAATATAGGCAAAAAAAGTTATAAAAATATTATTAGCATAATACAAATGTTTAAGTAAATTTTTAATATAAAAAACACCTGTCTTAACTTGTGAATACGGTTACATTAAACTGAAAAAAAATGTATTGTTGTCCATACTTTTGTTTTGTAATATATGCAAGGTATGTGTTCCATATGATAATAATTTAAGGCATTGCAAATATTTTTTGAGCATTTTAATAGTGTAGAAACTTAACCAAGATTTCATAAACTTAAAACAAGCTTAATATTAGGTATTTTTTTTACGCCGTTTTCTTTGGGAAACTGGCCCTAATACTGTTTGGGAAATGGGACCTCAAAAATTTTAATCCACGTAGGTTATTATTTTTGATTTTTGGGTTTTTTGGGAGATGCAAGTTCATAGGGGTTAATAGGGCTGAGCAGGCTACGTTCGTTATACTCCGGGACCTGGACCGAAGAGGTCCCATTTTCCAAAAAGTAGTAAGGCAAGTATATCAAAGAAAACATACTGAAACATTATTCCGCCACAAAACTATAGAACATGTTTAGAATACGCCGCCATCACATAGTCAGACATGTCACTGCTGATTTTTATTAATCAATACATAAAAACAATAACCAATAAGATTATTAAGCTTAAACTATTACAAAGAATTTTTGGTGTATTGTTTTAAACCACGTTGTAGTAACGTGCTAAAGTTATGTATTTTTCAATATAAAATCTACACTTAAAACTTAACAAAAATTATATAAGAATCATAATCCATAAAAATCAAGTTAAATAACATGGGAACGCCAGAAGCGGTTAGATGTTACTAGGGTTTTTGAGGTCGCTGATTACGATGAAAGGGTCGGTTTACCTATATCACGTTAGGTTTAAGGTCATTTGAGGGTCATGTGAACAAAAAATAATCTAAAAATCTGAAAAAATTCATGCCTCTATGTTTTCAAGGTTGGTGAATCCGAATCCGGCGTTTATTAACACTTTGAATTTATCTATACGCGTACATTTTTTCAAATTTTTCCAATGCCTTTTTTAAACTTGACCCTAACATGACCTTAAACCTGACCTTGGATTCCGTTTCGCCGAACACGAAAACATACCTACGATTTTTTCAGCTTTTTCGAATCGTACTTAACATTTTTTTACCATAAACACTTTAAAATAACCTTTAAATGACCGTGGATGACCTCTGGGATAGATGCAAATAAACGCTGGATTCGGATTTAGCGACCTCGAAAAGATGTGCATGAATCATCCCAGATTTTTCCGATGGTTTTTTTTTTCACTTTTAATGACCTTGAACCTAACGTGATGTAGGTTAACTGACCCTCTCATCGTAATCAGCGACCTCAAAAACCCTAGTAACACCTAACCGCTTCTGTCGTTCCCGTGGAGATCAAATGTTAAAACGGTGAATTTTTAAACCCTATGTGCATGATAAAATAATAAATCTTTTTGTTGTTGGTGAGTTAGCCGAATAGAACTTGTAAAATAGCAGTTGGTGTATTTTTTCAATAAAATCCAAAGAACACTTAGAAATTAATTTGAATTAGAATTGTAAGAATAAATACACAAAATACCAAAAAAAGTTAATATTCTGTTATAGTCTTGGGTTCAATATTACTTTTAAAATTCTAATAATTTTATTGTTTAATAAAGCCGCTAGTCAGATTTCCAATCAAGAACATTTTATGTGTGTCCCTTTTCTATGAGAAATAATATATCAAAAGGCCATTTCACATTTTCCTAACACAAAGAAAGCCATAATTTCTTTTTATTTTCTTCCTAATTATTTTTTTTCCACTTACCAGTTATGAAATAGCCTACCCTTGATAACGTTTTAGTAGTGTACTACTGATCTTTGTTAATACCATACTTATTTAAATAATTAAACTTTGCTTTTTAAGGATTTGTTATTTAAGGCTCCTTATCCAATTAGATTAAGATATGTAAATTATTTGAAAGTAGAGTTGAGTGCATTAGTTCTCTTTCATTGGAGTCTTAAGAGATTTATCGTGGTTAATCCATGCTCTTTTAAAGTGATGTGTCCAAGCCGTTCCTTTTAAGGAGAATCAAAATCTAAGATGGGCTCTTTTATGACACCTTGCTATGTTTGACTTTTTTGTGTCGAGCCCTAAAATTTTCATCCTGCTAGATCACACACGTACTCAGATGGTTTTTCCTCCTTTTAATTAAACCTTCATTTATTGTCTTTTGTCAAATTGGTTCCTTCTAAGTACATATTAAGCCTACAATGGCTCGTCGGTTGACCTACCACTATCCTTACTGCCTTGCTGCTGTGGTTGAGTTGGTCTGAGATAAACTTCGGCAAGAAGTATCCTACGTACGGAATTCTGTGTCTGTCTAGTTTTTCATGCACGTTCTAAAAAGACTGTTAGAAATCTAAAAAAATCGATCTGGTTATATCCTCTCTTTATTTAATTAAGTCTCCTTTACCCAAAATATGTACTTTTTAACGTAAAGAATATCTTTAAAAAAAAACTCCTTGCTTGGATTAAACTTTACGAAATGCACAGTTTTTCTTTCTTTGTAGTGTAGGGCCTTTTTGTTTTACGTTTCGGCATCCCTATTCTCCCAATATATTTGTCTCTTGTTCTTTACGTCAAGCAGCATTCATGGAAATTTTCACGCCATTGGCGGCAATGGTATCTTCAGCAATTGACATTACGTCGAACGTATAATAAACAGTATATTTATTAGTATGATAAATGTACGAGATATTAATCTACATCTAAAGTAGGCCTGTAGCAACAACTCCTAATGGCGATGTAGCAGCGAGGAACAAAGAGAGGAAAAACATATTTATCATCATCGATAATTCTATGCGATTTTTTGGTACCATCCTAAAAAAAATATATTTTATTTGAATATAAGAAATTAATTTATTAAAGCTACATATTTTATAGTCTCCAGATTTTAAAAATATACATATTAAAATAAAAAGTTGATCTTGTGACTGAAGCAGATTAAACCTTAAAAACGCTAGTGTTGTTCACTGGGTGACGTCTAAAAAACGTTTCCTTTATGACAAAGAATAGCATATAAAGTAAGCAATAATTTATAAATAAAATAACTAATTATTGCGTAAAATATATGAACAATTAGTAGAAAAAAATAAATTATTTTAAAATTACTTTTTGGACAACCATTTTAAAAATATCAAGTTTCTATTGGAAAAAAAATCTAGGTAAAACGTTGCATAAGCACTAAAAACTATTTAGATCTATTTGATTCCACATGCAAATCCTATTATTATCGTTGTTTTCCTTCGCATAAATTTAAAAAAAATATGTCTTTGTCAAATTAGGAACCACAAGGAGCTACTATTTAAAAATACAAATTAAGGCAAAATTTAAAAGTAGTGTTTTGCTTTAAATTATCAGTTGGTCTACATTAGCTCGAACAGGATGTATAGTTATTTGAGCTTCTGAAGTCGCATCTATCCTTATTTCTTTTTTTTTAATTTAATAAAAACTAATCCATTTTCTCTTAGTTTCTTGCAAGGGAATGGAAAAATCTATTAATTCCCATATTTTATAGTATTAAAAAACACACACACACACATCCATTAAATACATTACGATTGCCTTTTCAGCAAAGCACGGAAGAGTTTTACAAACATACAAACATACAAACATACAAACATACAAACATACAAACATACAAACATACAAACATACAAACATACAAACATACAAACATACAAACATACAAACATACAAACATACAAACATACAAACATACAAACATACAAACATACAAACATACAAACATACAAACATACAAACATACAAACATACAAACATACAAACATACAAACATACAAACATACAAACATACAAACATACAAACATACAAACATACAAACATACACACATACAAACATACAAACATACAAACATACAAACATACAAACATACAAACATACAAACATACAAACATACAAACATACAAACATACAAACATACAAACATACAAACATACAAACATACAAACATACAAACATACAAACATACAAACATACAAACATACAAACATACAAACATACAAACATACAAACATACAAACATACAAACATACAAACATTCATACATACAAACATATAAACATACAAACATACAAACATACAAACATACAAACATACAAACATACAAACATACAAACATACAAACATACAAACATACAAACATACAAACATACAAACATACAAACATACAAACATACAAACATACAAACATACAAACATACAAACATACAAACATACAAACATACAAACATACAAACATACAAACATACAAACATACAAACATACAAACATACAAACATACAAACATACAAACATACAAACATACAAACATACAAACATACAAACATACAAACATACAAACATACATACATAACATACATACATACAAACATACAAACATACAAACATACAAACATACAACATACAACATACAAACATACAAACATACAAACATACAAACATACAAACATACAAACATACAAACATACAAACATACAAACATACAAACATACAAACATAAACACAACATACAAACATACAAACATACAAACATACAAACATACAAACATACAAACATACAAACATACAAACATACAAACATACAAACATACAAACATACAAACATACAAACATACAAACATACAAACATACAAACATACAAACATACAAACATACAAACATACAAACATACAAACATAAAAACATACAAACATACAAACATACAAACATACAAACATACAAACATACAAACATACAAACATACAAACATACAAACATACAAACATACAAACATACAAACATACAAACATACAAACATACAAACATACAAACATACAAACATACAAACATACAAACATACAAACATACAAACATACAAACATAAACATACAAACATACAAACATACAAACATACAAACATACAAACATACAAACATACAAACATACAAACATACAAACATACATAAACATACAAACATACAAACATACATTTAAATATACATACAAACATATAAACATACAAACATACAAACATACAAACATACAAACATACAAACATACAAACATACAAACATACAAACATACAAACATACAAACATACAAACTAAAACATACAAACATACAAACATACAAACATACAAACATACAAAACATACAAACATACAAACATACAAACATACAAACTATTAACATACAACATACAAACATAAACTAAAAACATACATACCTGAAATTCTATTTTTAACACTTACAGAACAGGTTACATTTGCTTCGGCTTAGCTTTTCGCCTGGTAAAGCAGTTATGTCGTGAGTACAATGTACCTAATTAGGTAAGATAATTAATTAAGAAAAAAATGGGCGCCACGGTATTTCCTTTTATTCGGTTACTTTTAATTAGAATTTAACTTGGTGGGAAACACCGAAATTAACCAAGTTTAGAGATTAAGCTGTTGTTATTAATTTCACAAAGGTAGGAATTTAAATTCATAAACAGTCAGTTAAAATAAATGGTTTTTATTCATATGCTAATGGAATAAACTATAAAAAATATAATTTTAATTAATTTTGAAACGAACCTCCCTGACGCATTATCTTTATTAAACTTAACGCAATCTTTATTCCTGATGTAATACGTATAATACCGTGTACTTGATCAAGCATCCGTAATATTATAAGCGCAATAAACCCTCTTTTAAATCAACTAAAAAATTAACTTCCCTATCAGATCGGTTCTTACAATTTTGATAGTTGTTTTACATTATTTACAAACAATATTAGAATAAAAGAGAAACATGTCATCAAATGTAGATTAATTACTTAGTTTAAAAAAATTAATAAAATTTCAATTTTAAAATAAATAGGTAAACAAAAAATATGCCGCGCAGATGTTGGTATTCCCCATAAAAAAAAAGGAAAGGTAAAACCTGTTTTCCGGTTGGTTTCGGACAAAATGGCTGCTGGACGACGCCCTGCTCCTACACTAGTAGTGGTCACGTGAAGAGCCAAACCATACAGGAACGATTGTCGAAACTGGATGAATTTACCAAACGAAAAAATCGTAAAAACAAACCCTGTTTGAAGAAAAACAGTATTAGGACCTTTAAAATTCGTACTAAAGACCAAACAATTTATAGTGATAATAAACTCAGTATTATACAGATATTTATGGGTATTTTAAGTATGAGTTAACTCACCATAAATGCGGGTTACAGGCTACCAACGGAGGAAGTCAGTGGCTACTCCTACAGAGGAAATGAACATTGCACACTGCTATAAAAAACACCCAAAATTAGCAAGATGACTTGGATAAAACTAGATTTGAAAATTGAAAGAAAATAGCATTTATCACTATATTAGAATTTTATCATACCTGTTTGCAAATCAACCGTTAATAGTCCTGATAAAACATCACCAGTTGACCATAGCACGCCATACCACCAGAAAATATGCAAATTTTAATGCATCACACGTGAATTGCAAAAAAAATCGCCTGAGCAGGAAAAGAGAACCTGTGGTCTCGCTGGTACAAACTCTGCTGCTAATCGTACCGTGATCGTACCCACATATCGAAGCGTTATCAGTAAAGCGATCTGAAACGGCTTTAGTCGAGCAGGCGTTACGTGGAAAAGGGCAGCGGTGCCGCAATTATTATTTAATAAAACAGGTTTAGAAATCGTTAAATTTATTTGTATAAGAAAATAATTAATTGCCGTTGATACTAATTGAATATAATATTATTATTATGAAGAAAAGTATATAAAACAACAACTTGTAGCTTTAAACGCTACAATTATCCCTCTCCCAAAAAAAATTAGTTATCAAAGATAACTATATTTTTTATCAATATTAAAACGCGACAAAAAAAAATTAAGTAAAAGGTTAGAACCTATAAATTATAACATATCCATTTGTCCAAACAAAATGGGGGCATCGTTGTAGTACGATGACCAGAACTAAAATATGCCAGAGCATAGAAAGAAACATATTGAGGGGAATGCAAGGGTACTCTTGCAACAGTACTGATATTGATCAGTTCGGATACGACCCCACCAGACCCTAACATGGCCCAATCCGGCGTACGCACGTGAACCCAGCATCACCTACTGAAGGTCGGCCCTCTCTATTACCAGATGGAAAATCCTCAACATGGTAGAGAAAAAGATTAAGCTACTAATAGGTTAAACTTAATCTAAAGAAATTATAACCATAAAAATATATCCTTTAAAAGACTATAAAATATCATAATACTACTATCATTATATATTTTACTATAAAAATATTAAAGAATCACATTAAACGTTTTAGAAAAATTATAAACTTGCAGCAATTGTCACTAAAGAAACAAACAGACTTTTTATCGTCCCAAGACAAGGTAGGTAAGATACAATTGAGTGCTCTAACATTAATCTATTCGTCATACTTTGTAGCGTTTAAAGCTACAAGTTGTTTTTTTTATATAATTTTCTTCATAATAATAATATTATATTCAATTAGTATCAACGGCAATTAATTATTTTATTATACAAATAAATTTAACGATTTCTAAACCTGTTTTATTAAATAATAATTGCGGCACCGCCGCCCTTTTCCACGTAACGCCTGCTCGACTAAAGCCGTTTCAGATCGCCTTACTGATAACGCTTCGATATGTGGGTACCATCACTTTACGATTAGCAGCAGAGTTTGTACCAGCGAGACCACAGGTTCTCTTTTCCTGCTCAGGCGGTTTTTTTTGCAATTCACGTGTGATGCATTAAAATTTGCATATTTTCTGGTGGTATGGCGTTCTATGGTCAACTGGTGATGTTTTATCAGGACTATTAACGGTTGATTTGCAAACAGGTATGTTAAAATTCTAATATAGTGATAAATGCTATTTTCTTTCAATTTTCAAATCTAGTTTTATCCAAGTCATCTTGCTAATTTTGGGTGTTTTTTTATAGCAGTGTGCAATGTTCATTTCCTCTGTAAGAGTAGCCACTGACTTCCTCCGTTGGTAGCCTGTAACCCGCATTTATGGTGAGTTAACTCATACTTAAAATACCCATAAATATCTGTATAATACTGAGTTTATTATCACTATAAATTGTTTGGTCTTTAGTACGAATTTTAAAGGTCCTAATACTGTTTTTCTTCAAACAGGGTTTTTACGATTTTTACGATTTTTTCGTTTGGTAAATTCATCCAGTTTCGACAATCGTTCCTGTATGGTTTGGCTCTTCACGTGACCACTACTAGTGTAGGAGCAGGGCGTCGTCCAGCAGCCATTTTGTCCGAAACCAACCGGAAAACAGGTTTTACCTTTCCTTTTTTTTTATGGGGAATACCAACATCTGCGCGGCATATTTTTTGTTTACCTATTTATTTTAAAATTGAAATTTTATTAATTTTTTAAAACTAAGTAATTAACCTACATTTAATGACATGTTTCTCTTCTATTATAATATTGTTTGTAAATAATGTAAAACAACTATCAAAATTGTAAGAACCGATCTGATAGGGAAGTTAATTTTTTAGTTGATTTAAAAGGGATTAATTGCGCTTATAATATTACGGATGCTTGATCAAGTACACGGTATTATGCTATTACATCAGGAATAAATATTGCGTTAAGTTTAATAGAAATAATGCGTCAGGGAGGTTCGTTTCTAAATTAATTAAAATTATATTTTTTAATAAGTTATTCGTTAACATATGAATAAAACCATTTATTTTAACTGACTGTTTATGAATTTAAATTCCTACCTTTGTGAAATTACTAACAACAGCTTAATCTCTAAACTTGGTTAATTTCGGTGTTTCCCACCAAGTTAAATTCTAATTAAAAGTAACCAAATAAAAAGGAAATACCGTGGCGCCCATTTTTTCTTAATTAATTATCTTACCTTAATTAGGTACATTGTACTCACGACATAACTGCTTTACCAGGCGAAAAGCTAAGCCGAAGCAAATGTAACCTGTTCCGTAAGTGTTACCGAATAGGTTACGTTTAATTAAATGCGGTACCAATTTTTGGGGAAATTAGGGCAAATTTTGGGGCTTTTTTACTTAAAAATAAACGGAAA
>JAHBCN010013870.1:23675-36620 GCA_019359885.1 Listronotus oregonensis
TTTTTATTTTTTGTTTTAAAAAAAACATATGAAAAATAAATGACCCTTAAAAAAAATGTTTGTGGCGGTTGGATAGCGACCGTACAGTCCAGTGGTAACGAACGTGGGTTGTTCGTTCATTACCGTCGAAGCACGATTTGAATTTGATCAGCTGATGATGAATGCTCTTAAAAGACCTAGATAAGCCATAAGCAGCGATCCGGTTAAAACCTTTAAAGCATCATACAATAATTTAAAGTGTTTTAACTAATTTTTAATGCAGTTAAGAAGACATATCTCTGTTTTTTTTTTATTTATTTCGATACAGTTTTTAGGTATATTTGTATAACTTTCTACGTTAGAGACATATACACTTCACAGTAAAACATATATTTAATCACCTTTAGTTAAAAATATATATTTAAATAAATCACAGAATAATAGAAATTAAATTAAGTATTTAATACTAAATTACAATTTAACTTGCTTTTTTACAATTTATTTTTAACCAATATGGCTTTAATATAATTATATTCCATATTATATACCATTTACCTCTAATAACACATTATTGGTTTCATTATCTGTTATACAAAAAATATGGATATAAATAATATGTTTTAATTTAATAAATGTATTTCTTGTGACATTATAAAAATTTTAATCATACCAAAATATAAAGTTTTAGATATGATTGGTTTCCTTATTTATATTTATAATATTTATGCTAGAAATACGTTTTTAAAATAAGTGGTATTTTCTAAGAGTTTTAATGACATGACTGTGCATGCTTTGGCAAACAGATGCATTTTCTAAGTTACCCCAATTTTCTGATAGTTTAAATAAAAAGCATAGAACTCTACAGTTAAATATTATAATTGGGATTCCGTTTACTGCAATTTTAAAAAGAAAGCCCGTTCAGTTTTGGTTAGTTCTATTTATTCTGCTATTGAGTTTGTTTATTTTGACTGGCCAAAATATAATTATCTTGAAAATTATTACACCCAATGACGATGTGACAACTGAGTTTACGTAGAGTTCTGGTATCTACATAATTTTAAAGAACCAAATTTACATAGCTTTAAGGAAAACAAAAATAACTGGGACTCTGTTTACACCAACACAGGCCAATATTATAAGAAAACTATAAGGATATAAAAATGTATTTTTTACTATTATATAAAGTGCAGGTAAAATTGGTTTGTGTAAACTTAGTCATAACTTTTTCAGTATCCTTTTAGGTACGTTAACTCAGTCCAATATGATTTTAGGATCCTACTAATTCAGAGTTACCACAACTGACAAAAAGGGTGAGCTTACGTCGCCTAGTTTGAGGCTCGGGACCTTATTATATGAATTTATGTTAAAACATGAAAAAGAGAGTAAATAAACGTTTGCGAATAAATATAGGCAAAAAGTTATAAAATATTATTAGCATAATACAAATGTTTAAGTAAATTTTAATATATAAAAACACCTGTCTTTAACTTGTGAATACGGTTACATTAAACTGAAAAAAAATGTATTGTTGTCCATACTTTTGTTTTGTAATATATGCAAGTTATGTGTTCCATATGATAATAATTTAAGGCATTGCAAATATTTTTTGAGCATTTTAATAGTGTAGAAATTTAACCAAGATTTCATAAACTTAAAACAAGCTTAATATTATATTTTTTTATACGCCGTTTTCTTTGGGAAACTGGTCTAATACTGTTTGGGAAATGGGACCTCAAAATTTTAATCCACGTAGGTTATTATTTTTGATTTTGGGTTTTGGGAGTCAAGTTCATAGGGGTTAATAGGGATGAGCAGGCTACGTTCGTTATACCGGACCTGGACCGAAGAGGTCCCATTTTCCAAAAGTAGTAAGCAAGTATATCAAAAAACATACTGAAACATTATTCCGCAACAAAACTATAGAACATGTTTAGAATACGCCGCCATCACATAGTCGACATGTCACTGTGATTTTTATTAATCAATACATAAAAACAATAACCAATAAGATTATTAAGCTTAAACTATTACAAAAATTTTTGGGTGTATTGTTTTAAACCACGTTGTAATAACGTCTAAAGTTATGTATTTTCAATTAAAATCTACACTTAAAACTTAACAAAAAATTTTATAAGAATCATAATCCATAAAAATCAAGTTAAATAACAGGGAACGCCAGAAGCGGTTAGGTGTTACTAGGGGTTTTTTAGGTCGCTGATTACAAAGAAAGGGTCGGTTTACCATATCACGTTAGGTTTAAGGTCATTTGAGGGTCATGTGAACAAAAAATAATCTAAAAATCTGAAAAATTCATGCCTTATGTTTTCAAGGTTGGTGAATCGAATCCGGCTTTATTAACACGTTTATCTTTTAGCGTACATTTTTTCAAATTTTTCCAATGCCTTTTTTTAAAATTGACCCTAACATGACCTTTAAACCTGACCTTGGATTCCGTTTCGCGAACACGAAAAACATACCTACGATTTTTTCAGCTTTTTTGAATCGTACTTAACATTTTTTTACCATAAACACTTTAAAATAACCTTTTTAAAGACCGTGGATGACCTCTGGGATAGATGCAAATAAACGCTGGATTGGATTTAGCGACCTCGAAAAGATGTGCATGAATCATCCCAGATTTTTTCCGATGGTTTTTTTCACTTTAATGACCTTGAACCTAACTGATGTAGGTTAACTGACCCTCTCATCGTAATCAGCGACCTCAAAACCCTAGTAACACCTAACCGTTTTTGTCGTTCCCGTGGGATCAAATGTTAAAAAGGTGAATTTTAAACCCTATGTGCATGATAAAATAATAAACCTTTTTGTTGTTGGTGAGTTAGCCGAATAGAACTTGTAAAATAGCATTGGTGTATTTTTTCAATAAAATCCAAAGAAACTTAGAAATTAATTTGAATTAGAATTGTAAGAATAAATACAAAAATACCAAAAAGTTAATATTCGGGTATAGTCTTGGGTTCAAATTACTTTAAAATTCTAATAATTTTATTGTTTAATAAAGCCGCTAGTCAGATTTCCAATCAAGAACATTTATTTTGTCCCTTTTCTATGAGAAATAATATATCAAAAGGCCATTTCAATTTTTCTAACACAAAGAAGCCATATTTCTTTTTATTTTCTTCCTAATTATTTTTTTTTTCCCCTTACCAGTTAATGAAATAGCCTACCTTGATAACGTTTTAGTAGTGTACTACTGATCTTTGTTAATACCATACTTATTTAAATAATTAAACTTTGCTTTTTAAGGGTTTGTTATTTAAGGCTCCTTATCCAATTAGATTAAGATATGTAAATTATTTGAAAGTAGAGTTGAGTGCATTAGTTCTCTTTCATTGGGGTCTTAAAGATTTATCGTGGTTAATCCATGCTCTTTTTAAAATGATGTGTCCAAGCCGTTCCTTTTAAGGAGAATCAAAATCTAAGATGGGCTCTTTTATGACACCTTGCTATGTTTGACTTTTTGTGTCGAGCCCTAAAATTTTCATCCAGCTAGATCACACACATACTCAGATGTTTCACTCCTTTTAATTAAACCTTCATTTTATTGTCTTTTGTCAAATTGGTTCCTTCTAAGTACATATTAAGCCTACAATGGCTCGTCGGTTGACCTACCACTATCCTTACTGCCTTGCTGCGGTTGAGTTGGTCTGAGATAAACTTCGGCAAGTATTTACGTACGAATTCTTGTCTGTCTAGTTTTATGACGTTCTAAAGGGATTTAAAATCAAAAAAAATCGATCTGGTTATATTCTCTTTATTTAATTAAGTCTCCTTTCCCCAAAAATATGTACTTTTTAAGTAAAGAATATTTTTAAAAAAAAAACTCCTTGCTTGGATTAAACTTTACGAAATGCACATTTTTTTCTTTGTAGTGTAGGGCCTTTTGTTTTACGTTTGGGCATCCTATTCCCCCAATATATTTGTCTCTTGTTCTTTACGTCAAGCAGCATTCATGGGAAATTTTTTCACGCCTTGGCGGCAATGGTATCTTCAGCAATTGACATTAGCCAAGAAAAAAAAACGTATATTTATGTATGAAAAATGTACGAGATATTAATCTACATCAAAAAGTAGGCCTGTAGCAACAACTCCTAATGGATGTAGCAGCAGGAACAAAGAGAGGAAAAACATATTTATCATCATCGATAATTCTATGCGATTTTTGGTACCATCCAAAAAAAAATATTTTTATTTGAAATAAGAAATTAATTTATTAAAGCAACATATTTTATAGCTCCAGATTTTAAAAAATACATATTAAAAAAAAAAGTTATCTTTACTAAGCAGTTTAAAACCCTTTAAAAAACCCTAGTGTTGTTCACTGGGTGACGTCAAAAAAACTTTTCCCTTTATCCCAAAGAATAGCATAAAAGTAAGCAATAATTTATAAATAAAATAACTAATTATTCAAAAAAAATATATGAACAATTAGTAAAAAAAATTTAAAAATTACTTTTGGAAAACCCATTTTAAAAACAAGTTTCTATTGAAAAAATCTAGGAAAACGTTCCCAAAAGCATAAAAACTATTTAGACATTTGATTCCAATGCAAATTTATTATCTTTTTTCCCTTGGCAAAAATTTAAAAAAAAAATTGTCTTTGTCAAATTAAAAAAGGGCTTATTTAAAAATAAAAACTAAGGCAAAATTTAAAATAGTGTTTTGCTTTAAATTGGGGGCTTAAACGGGAGTATAGTTATTTGAGCTTCTGGGCTCTATCCTTTTTTTTTTTTTATTAATAAAACTAATCCATTTCTAGTTTCTTGCAAGGAATGGAAAAAACTATTAAAATTTCCCCTATTTTATAGTATTAAAAAACACACACACACATCATTAAATACATTTCGGTGCTTTTCAGCAAAGCACGGAAGATTTACAAACATACAAACAAAACAAACATACAAAATACAAACATACAAACATACAAAAATACAAACTACAAACTACAAAAAATACAAACTACAAATATACAAACAAACAAACATACAAAAAAAATACAAACATACAAACATACAAACATGAAACATACAAACTACAAACATACAACATCAACATCAACTACCCAAATACCAACAATACAACATACACCTCAAAACATCTCAATACAACACCTAACTCCTCACCTACACCTAGGGGCCAACATACATTTCCACAATACACGTACAAGCAAACGACACCGGGCAATACCCAAAGACACCGTAACTCAACGTACACCGGGCAAAAGACAAAAGGCAACACAACCGGGCAGTACAACGTACAAGCACGGACAACCGACAACTCGACGTACAACCGGGTTTCAAAACGTCATGGGGGGGTACAACGTCAACTAGAACGTACAACGTACAAACTCAACGTACAACTACAAACTACAAAAATACAAACGTACAAACTACAAACGTACAAACGTACAAACTTTCAAACGTACAAACGTACCCAAAAGTCAAACGTACAAACGTACAAACGTACAAACGTACAAACGTACAAACGTACAAACGTACAAACGTACAAACGTACAAACGTACAAACGTACAAACGTACAAATTTTTTAAAGAATCCCCAAAGTTTATAAAATATTAACATTATATCCAAAACTATAACATACTATTTTTAAAAGGTAAAATAAAAAAATTAAAGTTTAGTAGAAGCATATTTAAAAATTATACAGAAGAAAGAAAAATACGTATGTTTTAAAAAATATTCTTGGTAACTTAGTGCATTTTTGCGTTAGAGTAACAACGAAACTAATTTTTTTTACTTACTTAAATGTTTTTAGCGTAGTTAAATTTGTAATAAAACCTTTTGTAAACGAATCACTTGCCATCATTAGAGCATATTCCCAATCGTGAGTAAGCAAGACGGGCAAATTATGTCTTGGTAATGCATTGGAAAGAAAAGTAAGTGATCCAAATACAATTTCTCTTAAAAGGACAAGTATATAAAGCGTCGGAATAGAACAGTCCTAAAAACAATTTTATTATATTAGGATAAAGAGTCAAACAGTTAGATCATTTACTTATATTTTTTTATTATTGTTCTAATTATGGAACCAGCAGATCTTTTTTTAATTGTTCCGCATAACTAAACCAAGTTTTGCTGACGATAGTACCCAACTCCATTATTTTATTGGCAAAAATAGTGTAAAAATATTGAAAATCTTAGAAAGGATTGCTGTCTTTCGGGATATATGATCAGATACGTTTTTGATGTTTTAAATACATTTTATTGTTTTTGTGGGAGAATTTAATCACATCTTGTTTTTTCTTATTGGCAAGTACATTTTGTGTTAAATTAAATATATTAAAATATCATTTGTATGACAAAGTTACGTAATTAAAAAAAATGCTACCAAGATAAAAAAAACTTTTTTCATTATTTCGGGTACACAGTAAATTGAAAAAATATTAACACATTTATTAGATAGAGAAAAAAGGTACTTATCGAAAATTCAAAAATTTAACATGTCTCACATAAAAAAACATGTTGTTGAAGATGAACGAACGACTAAAAGTCGACTAGAAAATTTAAAACACTAACATGTAGTTGGAAAATAAAATCAAACTATACTTCAAGTCCAAAATTTCTGTCAATGACACATCGCTCGCTTTTAGAGTGCCCCGGGTTGTGTGGGGTCACGGGAATCAATTCCAGTGGCGTATGCATTTAGAAAATAAATGATAAAATTTCGTCAAAACATCAAAATATTTTTTTACAAGCAAAGTTATTTTCTCACATTTTCATCAACTCTTTAAATTAGTAACAAGCCTATATTATTTTGGTATTATTCGGATTAATGAAAAATGTAATTTTTTGCTTAATTTTTACTTGCACACCTCCTATTTTGAAGTCATAGAACACAAGTTTCTTTGGCGACTTTTCAACGATTTTTCCAAAAAAAAACATTCTTTACTTTAATTTTACCTTTTCTGATTTTATTTTTGCTACATGAAAAAAATAATAAAATTTTAGTCTTAACATAAATTAAAAAAGATGTAAAAGCAGAACGATAGACAATCAAGTTACACCGACTTTGCCAATTCACCACCGATCTTGCAATCGCATTAAATACGATATTCACACGCATTGCTTCATCAAAAATATCCACTATATAAGGAACACGAAAGCTCTGAGATCATCAGCTTGGCAAGATCAATAACTATTTCGGGTCTTTCGTGTTCCATATTTAGGATTTCCATATCGAGAATATTTTTGATCAAACATTGTGGGTCGAGCGAAGCAAGGTTCGCATACCTTATAAAAATGTCATAAAGAAAACTATTACAACCTAGTAACAGGTCAACATTTTTAGAATTTCGAGTTGAATTCGGACGTAAACGTTTTACCTACTTTTTAATAAAAATTAAGGTTTTTAATACTATAAGAGGCAGCCAAAAAGCAGCCTCTGATTCATGTTTAACAATCGAAAAGTAAAAAGTGTGCAAAAAAAATAGCGAAAAAATCGCATTTCCAATATCCCACATAATTACTAATATTTTTTCCTTTAAAACTCTGAATACCGTACGCGAATTAACTTTTGTAAGAGTTGCACATATCTTTGCAGCATCCAAAGTAGTTAGTTCTGGATTTCGTTCCCGAATCCCATGGTAAATATTTTTAACCATTATTCGTTCTTTTAACGTTAACTGAGTTTTTTATAGGCGGATAACTGAATTTAAGGTTGGTTAATATTCATAGTTTACAGAATTAAAAGCACTTAACAACACTAAATCTTTATACAATTATATACACTAAATAAGATAAACTATTATAAGAATTGGCACAAAACAATATCTATATACTACAATTATTAGAAATTTATAATATTTAGAAAATACCCTGTATAGCAATTAAAATTTAAACTTACAAAATCTGTCCATAATCAATAATAACTAAATAAAATCATCGAACAGCACGAAAACCCTGTCGATACTAAACATTTTCAAGTCTCTTCAAGTTGTAAACTAAGTAATGTGTGTTCCACTTTATTATCTTCCGGTAACAATGATTTCAATACATATTGGCGTGCTATTTTGTTTGATCGCTGGCTGGTGATTTATTATCGCCAATTATGACAACATGGCGATGAAACTTTTGGCCGGTTCACTGTTATTTGAGTCATAGGCTTAAAAATCATTTTACTTGTTAGATTTTTATTCAGCCGCTTCGGCGGTTGGGTGGCCGGTATTAAATGAGTCACTGACAGAAATTTTGGAATTTAGGTATAGAAACATACTATACATATTATTATTTGCTTTATTATATTAACTTTACCCAAATCACCACTTTGTGCATACACTGGGCAAATTTTTGGTGTTTTATTAATCATTTAATACTTACTATATCCAGGTAATTAAATATTCCCCTTCCAAGAAGTCCACTCAAGGCGGGTATTAAGAAAGTGCACACAGTGACAAAGTATTTGGCTAAAAATAAAAAATTTCTAAATCAAGGAGGTATTAAAATTAAATAGTTCAAGTTATTAAATTAACCACACAAATTAGTGTAAGCAAAATAGTTTTTTTTATTACTTGATTTACTAAATGAAAAAAAAGGGTTAAATTAAAAAAACTATTTTTCTTTCAAAAGCAATATTTCTATGTGTTTATTAATAAATCTGCTCAACAGATTTTCTAATATATTTTTTTACTAAAAATTTTAGTTATGCCCTAGTATGCCTACATTATTAAGTCAAAAAAACTGTAACTAGGGTTACCCTATTTGATTTAGATCACTTTGTCAGCGGTTTGCACCACTAACTTGTAAAAGTTCACAATAACTAAGTAGCACTTAATATTGAGTTGACCTTAACAGTGTAGCTTTTGCACAAGTTACACTTATTATTTTCTTAGTTAAGTATTAAAATGCTTGGCAACATTGTAAATATTCCAGTTTTGATGTTTGGTAACTAGAGCCGCACTATAAGTAATAAAAGAAGGAGACAAATTGAGCGAAAATTAAATTTTTGTTCCCCAAAAGTTCAAATTCGTTTCTTTAGTTCATTTTTAACAAAAATACGGTTTTTTATTTATTATGGTAATTATTTATCGTGCGCATTCATAATGAGTAGCAGCAACCGAGAAAAATAAAATAGAAAAAGGGCTCCAAACTTTTCAGTTAGGGAAAAACTTATTAAACATAATCCACAATTATAATATACAAGTTATTTCTTTAATATTGCAACAAATTTTACAAAGGGACTTCTTGAATTAAAAAAATATGAAAAAACGGCCTAAACTTCTTAACTCTTGATCTATCGGGCTATAAATTATTAAAAGAAATTAGGTAGATTATTTTATTTTTATAAATGTGAATGAAATGAATAAGGGCATACAATTTGAGATAGTTGTTGATTTTTTTCAGGCTTATTCCAACAAAATTGCAATAATCTATACATTGTGAAAAGGGTTAAAATTTGCACCCATAATGGTTTACCATTCTATCATTGTATTGAATGTTGACGTATTGTCGACATGTATTTGATTTGTTTACGCGAAAACGGCAAAATTAACAAAGAAAATGCACTGGACAGAAAATTTTCTATATAAAAGTTTTCAAGAATGCATTTTCTCAATTTGCAGATTTCAACTTAAAAAAAAGATTAGGTCATTATTTAAAATATTTATTTTAAATTAATTTTGAAAAATTAACAAACACAACACAAATAATTTAACGCTTTTACCACCAAAACAATAATTTTTTTATTTTTGAGGTTATAAAATTACAAAAGTATCACTTAAGCCAAAGGAAATCTTCGGCTTAACTTAGTGATAGTTTTTAAGTGACAGTTAGCCGTTAAGTGTAAGTTGTGCAAACGAAATCTTACACTTAAGTATCACGCAAAGTTAAAGGTTGACCTAAGTATCACCGGTGCAAATCGCTGTGTATCTGTTGCCTGTTTACCTTATTTAGTTAATTGTACTGATGCTTGTGTCTTATGTTAAGTTTTCGTTTATAGTTTTAATAATATTTTATCTGGACGTAGACATCATTGCATTTAACGGATTTGAATATGAACACTTTTTGGGCAATACCAATGTGTCCATTGAAAGTCAATAAAACAAATTTTTCGGCAACTTTCTTGCCCATTTAATGTGTAGTTTAAGAGGAAAATAGCGTTTTGAACACTACTCACTAAATAATAAAAATGTCTTAGTATGGTTTTTTGTGCATGCAAAATAAGAAATCCCTTTTTCAGCTATAATAAAAAAATTCATTACTTAAATAATTTTAAAGTATTAGGTACAAAAAATACGGATTTTGCCACAAAAGAACCCGTTGTGTTTGTTTTGCATAACTGGAACAAGTCCCATGAGTTCCTTTGCAAATCCCAGTTTATTACTTTTGATATATCTTAAACTCTTGACCAGGTCTAGCAGAATGGGCTCTTAAACAAACTCCTTTTCTATGGTATGGCACCGAAACTGTTTTCTTTGATCTTCAGAGTCTGCACTTACTTTTCTAATCAATGTATATCAGTTATTGCAGATGGTTTCATCAAATTAATGCTGGGGTACCTCAGGTACCTACTATTGTTACTTTACATTAACAATCTTCTCTCTTTTACGACTAACCAAACTTATACTTTTTCTGTACCGACATTACTCTTTATTTTAGTATTCAGTTTTTTAAGCCAGACTATAAGCCTGATTTGGAAAGCAAGCACAGGGTTATGCAGATATCTTTTTTACAGAACTTTCAACTAATTTTGGATTTGGGCACAATAACTCCCGTCTAGTTCAAAGGCATAATAACACAATCATGTTCGTTGTCTCGAAAAAGTCTACTTGATACTCATTCATTATTTAAAGTGGTCAAGTTCTGCATAATGAAGAATCATTTAACCTTGTGGGCGTTATCTTCTAGAACGATCGTAATTGGCACAAGCATATTATATCCATACCCACAAGAGCATTAAAAAGCTTAAATGCCTCCTTAGAACCAGAAAGTATTTATCAATTTTTATATGTCATTTCTCATATCCCCCAGTATTCCCGATGTTGTAAAGAGGCGTTTGCCTTATTATTGACCACCTCTCCTAGAAAAAAGCTTCCTTTTTCTTGTCTACCGACGATTTGTCGCTTTTTTATAGATATTTTTGTCTCCTGCTTCGAAGAATTAGCTTCTATTCCCTTTCTAACGAGACCTACTTAAGTAACATAAAGTGCTTTTTTCATGCATCACTTCATAGTTAAAGTAGAGTGGTTGCGGTTCTGTCTGTATAAGTTTTTCTTCTCCTCCAAATCTCCAAATTTCTATCCCTTATTTAAATAACTGCTTTTTACTTTACTTGGAACACCCAAGTACTTAGGCTGTAAACCTTCGTAAATTGCCAATATTAAAAAAAGATTTAAAAAACGTCTCCTGGGCAAGAGAAAAGCTTAATATTCTGTCCTTCATAGCATAGCTAACTTATGCTATTCAGCAACACAAAATTCTTACAATTTGTTATCTATTAGATGTCTATAATACGAACGAAAATAACCGATGTTCTTGTTTTTTGCTTTTTTATCCTTATTACAGCCCACGTTATACAAATAACTACTACCTTTTCTAAAAGGACAAAATACCAAAATACACATCAAAAGCTTACTAAATATAGCTAGTTTGTTACCTTTGTAATAGAATGTTGACGTTTGTTATTATTTTAGCCCAGTATGCAGATAATAATATATTTTCAGGAATTTTAATAAGATCTAACTTGATTTTACAAACACTGACCTTTAGAGCAGTGCAGCCGAAACCTTTTCAATCAGTAACTCGCTAACAAATCTTATTTTGGGACCCACCTTATATTCCACACTCCCTAGATCTTTTTTACTTTCAACCCTGAACTCTACCAAGGGTGAGTAACAGCTTTTCTTACTCTTCAGTCTTCATATTCATATTCTAAAGCAGCTGAATGCACCGTCTGGCACTACAACTAGGCCGACTGGGATGGTATGAGTGACTTCTCGGCCACCTACCTTTAAGATCCTACCTTCTCTTTCTTTTACAATCCTTTGTGAACAACTAACCAAAATACTTTAACTGTGCATTGAGACCTATATTTCTCATACTAAAAAGAATCCCATATCATCAAACCACAAACCGTGTTTTCCTAGAGCCTATGAAAAGGCCAGACTTTTAAAAATCCGAGCTTACCAAAAGTTTCTTTGAAACCCTGTAGCGTTTAAAGCTACAAGTTGTTTTTTTTATATAGTTTTCTTCATAATAATAATATTATATTCAATTAGTATCGACGTCAATTAATTATTTTCTTATACAAATAAATTTAACGATTTCTAAACCTGTTTTATTAAATAATAATTGCGGCACCACTGCCCTTTTCCACGTAACGCCTGCTCGACTAAAGCCTTTCAGATCGCTTTACTATAACGCTTGATATGTGGGACGATCAGGTACGATTAGCAGCAGAGTTTGTACCAGCGAGACCACAGGTTCTCTTTTCCTGCTCAGGCGGTTTTTTTTTCAATTCACGTGTGATGCATTAAAATTTGCATATTTTCTGGTGGTATGGCGTTCTTGGGCAACTGGGATGTTTTATCAGGACTATTAACGGTTTATTTGCAAACAGGTATGTTAAAATTCTAATATAGTGATAAATGCTATTTTTTTTAATTTTTAAAACTAGTTTTATCCAAGTCATTTGCTAAATTTTTGGGTGTTTTTTATAGCAGTGTGCAATGTTTATTCCCCCTGTAGGAGTAGCCACTGACTTCCTCCGTTGGTAGCCTGTAACCGCATTTATTTAGTTAACTCATACTTTAAAAAACCCATAAATATCTGTATAATACTGAGTTTATTATCACTATAAATTGTTTTCTTTTTAAGAATTTTAAGGGTCCTAATACTGTTTTTCTTCAAACAGGGTTTTTACGATTTTTACGATTTTTTCGTTTGGTAAATTCGTCCAGTTTCGACAATCGTTCCGATGGTTTTGGCCCAGTA
>JAHBCN010013870.1:36637-53201 GCA_019359885.1 Listronotus oregonensis
AACAAAAACATACAAACATAAAAAAAACTCAAAAAACCCCTACAAACACAAACGTAAAAACTAAAACGTCCAAACGTACAAACGTACAAACGTACAAACGAAAAAGGGGGAAAAAAAACGTACAAACGTGCAAACGTACAAACGAAAAAACCCCTTTTTAAAAACTTACAAACGTACAAACCCCCCAAACGTACAAACGTACAAACGTACAAACGTAAAAAACGTACAAACGTACAAACTTACAAACGTACAAACGTACAAACTTACAAAGGGGAAAAAACGCAAACGTACAAACTTTACAAACGCAAACGTACAAACGTACAAACGAAAAATTTTTTAAAGCCCCCCCAAAAAAGGGGTTTTTAAAATATTAACTTTAAATCCAAAAAACTATAACATACTATTTTTAAAAGATAAAAAAAAAAATTAAAGTTTAGTAGAAGTTTTTTAAAAATTATACAGAAGAAAAAAAAATTTTTAAAAAAAATATTCTTGGTAACTTAGTGCATTTTTGCGTTAGAGTAACAACAAAAAAAAATTTTTTTTTACTTACTTAAAGTTTGCGTATTTTAAATTTGTAAAAACCCCCTTTTTTGTAAACGATTCACTTTACCAAAATTATTAAAAGAATTCCCAGTCTTGAGTAAGCAAGAGGGTTTTATTTTTTGGGGGTAATGCATTGGAAAAAAAAAAGTAAGTGTTTCCCAAAATTAAGTTTTTTCTTAAAGGACAAGTATATAAAGGGGGGGGAAAGGGGGAAACATTAAAAACAATTTTATTATAGGGGGAAAAAAGTATTTAATTTAGAAAAAGGTCAAACATTTGATCATTTACTTATATTTTTTCTTCATATTGTTCAAAAATTTTGGAACCCAACAGATCTTCCTTTATTTTTTTCCGTTTAAACCCAAAAAATTTTTTGTTTTACGGGGGCCCCCAAACCCCTTATTTTATTGGAAAAAAAAGTGAAAAAAAAGAAAACCCTTTTGATGGGGTTTGTTTTCGGTATATATGTTCAGATACGTTTTTGATGTTTTTACAACATCTTATTGTTTTTGTGGAAGAATTTGATCACATCTTGTTTTTTCTTATTGGTAAGTATATTTTTTTTAAAAAATTAAAAAGGTTTTTTAAAAAAAATTATTTTAGGGGAAAAAAATAACAAATTAAAAAAAATTTTTTTCAAAAAAAAAAATTTTTGGAAAACAGTAACTTAAAAAAATTAACACATTTATTAGATAGAAAAAAAAAGGGACTTATTTTAAAAAATTCAAAAATTTAACATGTCCCCCCAAAAAAAAAAATGTTCTTGAAGATGAAAAAAGACTAGAAAATTTAAAAAACCAAACGAAGTTGGAAAAATGAAACCCCAAACTAGAAACATTTCCTAAATTTTTATTATTATTATTTGCTTTATTATATAAACTTTCCCCAAATCACCACTTTGTGCATACACTGGAAATTTTTTTCGGGTTTTATTAATCATTTAATACTTACTATATCCAGGTAATTAAATATTCCCCTTCCAAGAAGTCCACTCAAGGCGGGTATTAAGAAAGTGCACACAGTGACAAAGTATTTCAAAAAATTTAAAATCTCTAAATCAGGGGGAAAATTAAAAAATTTAAAAAGTCAAATTTTTAAAATTTAAACCCCAAAATTAGTTTGAGCAAAAAAATTTTTTCATTACTTATTTACTAAAGGGAAAAAAAAGTAAAATTTAAAAAAAAAATTTTTTTTCCAAAACAATATTTTTTTGGTTTATTAATAAATCCGCTTAACATTTTCCTAATATTTTTTTTTTCTAAAAATTTTAGGTTATGCCCTAGTATGCCTACATTTTTAATTTTTAAAAAACTGAAATTTTTTTTCCCTATTTGATCATGTATCTGTTGCCCCTTTTTCCCTAATTTAGTTAAAAATTGATGTTTTGTTTTTTCGTTAAATTGTCGTTTATAGTTTTAAATATTCTATGGGATATGGGACTTTCATTGCATTTTAACGGATTTTTTTTAAAAAATTTTTGGGGAAAACCCAATGTGTCCATTGAAAGTCAATAAAAAAATTTTTTTCCCCGGGAACTTTTTTGCCCATTTAATGTATAGTTTTAAAGAGGAAAAAAAAGAACACCACCACCAAATAAAAAAATGTCTTAATGTGGTTTTTTTTGCATGCAAAATAAGAAATCCTTTTTTCATTATAAATAAAAAAATTTATTAATTAAATAATTTTAAAGTATTAGGTGGTTTGTATTCAAAATCTTTATTTTATAGATAAAAATATACTGCAGGAGAGGCATGGTGGATAACAGATGATCGGAATAACTCGTTATTTGAATGAACACTCTCGTATACATCTTCAGTTAATTCTCTCTCTTTTCGTCGAGAACTTTGATTATGGTCGATAAACGAGTTGCAAGTTATTTTGAATTTAAAATCTGTCTTTATAAGCCATAGTTAGCCATGGATACAACCCAAAGTTGGGCAAAGAGTCAGTGTTAGCCATGGTTCGTCTTGGAAACCAAACAAAATATAAATATTTGACAGAAGTCAATTTTGGGTTGTATCCATGGCTACCTATGGCTTATATGAATGATTTTAAATTCAAATAACTTGCAACTCGTTATCCGAACATAGATAAGTTATATATATTTAAAGATAGATTACCAGAATTTAAATTTTTAAATCATATACAGGGTATTCCATTTAAAATAACGAAGTTGATAGTGATTTGTTTATTTCCGATCATCATTTGTTTTTCTATCTTATACCATGAAAATCTTCATGAAAATCCTGCAACTTATAAACTATATATATTTTTTCTATCTATAAAAATAAAGATTTTAAAGGGGTGCGCAATTATACGGGCAAACCCTGTACAAAAAATACGGATTTTGCCACAAAAGAACCCGTTGTGTTTGTTTTGCATAACTGGAACAAGTCCCATGAGTTCCTTTGCAAGTCCCAGTTCATTACTTGTGATATATCTTAGACTCTTAACCAGGTCTGGCAAAATGGGCTCTTAAACAAACTCCTATTCTATGGTCTGGCACCAAATCTTTTTTCTTTGATCTCCAGAGTCTTCACTTACTTTTCTAATCAATAAATATCAGCTATTGCAAATGGTCACTTTTTGGCTTTCATCAAATTATTCTGGGGTACCCGGGTACCTACTATTTTACTTTACATTAACGATCTTTTTTTTACAATTAAAAAAATTTATTTTTTTTCTGACCGACATTACCCTTTATTTTAGTATTCAGTTTTTTAAGCCAGACTATAAGCCTGATTTGGAAAGCAAGCACAGGGTTATGCAGATATATCTTTTACAGAACTTTCAACTAATTTTGGATTTGGGCACAATAACTCCCGTCTAGTTCAAAGGCATAATAACACAATCATGTTCGTTGTCTCGAAAACATTTACTTAATACTCATTCATTATTTTAAGTGGTCAAGTTCTGCATAATGAAGAATAGAGAGATTTTAAGCCCCTTATTTGATCTTCTTTTTACGTTACCTTTTTTGGAGCATGCGCAATGGTACAAAAATAAGTTTACCTTTTAAGCGATAACCACACTGTACAATCAATACCCTTTGGGGCATGAATTGGCAATGTCGAGATGTCCGGAAAATTTAGTTGACATTGCATAAACCATAAAAACCTATTATTTCTCGTTCTATGATTTATGGTGAATTCTCGAACTCTTTTTTAAATTTTTTTATTATCCATTACATAAATCACAAAATTCGATTTTGAAGGGAAAAAAAAAACCACAGAAAAGTGAGGTTGTTACAACGTTAACGTACGATAGAATAAGCGCACAAACAAAACGGGGGTAAAAACTAAAATGAAATCCACCATACAAAACTAATCGGTTTTTTTCCGAACTGCTCATGATCAGTATAACGTTTAGCGTTTAACGTCATTTACCAATTATAAGGCCCAAAATCTCTCTAATAATTTAACCTTGTGGGTGTTATCTTCTAGAACGATCGTAATTGGCACAAGCATATTATATCCATACCCACAAGAGCTTTAAAAAGCTCAAATGCCTCCTTAGAACCAGAAAGTATTTTTCAACTTTTAATTTTTATATGTCATTTCTCATCCCCCCCCCAGTATTCCCGATGTTATAAAGAGGTTTTTGCCTTATTATTGACCACCTCTCCTACAAAAAAGCTCACTTTTTCTTGTCTACCGACAATTTGTCGCTTTTTATACATATTTTTCTGTCTTCTGTTTCGAAAATTTTTTTTTCCCTTTCCCCCAACGACCCCTAATTGAGTAACAAAAAAATGCTTTTTATATCATTCATATTAAAAAGTAGGGGGGGCGGTTCTTCTGTGGATTTTTTTTTTCCCCAAATCTTCAAATTTCTCCCCTTATTTAAATAACTTTTTTTTACTTTACTTGAAAAACCAAGTACTTAGGCTGTTAACCTTCAAAAATTGCCATTTAAAAAAGTTTAAAAAAAACCCCCCCGGGGAAAAAAGAAAAGCTTCATATTCTGTCCTCCAAGTATAGCTAACTTATGCTATTCAGCAACAAAAATTTTACAATTTGTTATCTATTAGATGTCTATAATAGGGGCGAAAATACCCAATGTTTTTATTTTTTTTTTTTTCCTTTTGACAGCCCACGTTTTCAAAAAACTACCCCTTTTTCTAAAAGGAAAAAAATACCAAAATACACACCATAAGCTTACTAAATATATCTTTAAGGGAAATACCTATTTATTCTTTCCCTATATTCAGTTTGTTACCTTTGTAATAGAATGTTTACGGTTTTATTTTTTGGCCCCGTATGCAGCTAGTAATATATTTTAGGAATGTCAATAAGATCTAACTTGATTATCCAAACAATGATCTTTAAGTCGGCAAACCTTTTCAATCAGTAACTCGCTAACAAATCTTATTTTGGGACCCACCTTATATTCCACACTCCCTAGATCTTTTTTTTTACTTTCAACCCTGAACTCTTCGGGCCGGAAGCTTTTTTGGTCGCTGGTTTCACTGTATCTTCTCTTCATATTCTTGCACTGTGCATGCCGCCAACACCGTCTGGACCAACATGACTGGGATGGTTGAGGGCTTTTGCCACCTACCTTTAAGATCCTACCTTCTCTTTCTTTCCCTGTCTCACACCACTTAAACAAGTCTCTTAATTTTTTTGGGTGAATCCCAAATCATTGCTCTTGACATTTCCAAAGCTTTTGACCAAGTCTGACATAATACGCTCCTTAACAATTACGATTTTTCACCTGGGACGGACTTTTTTTGGAATATTGTTTTCAAATCTGGGGATTGTCATCTGTCACAATTCCTAACATTCTTAATTTCATTTAACAAAGAGTTGTTCGTCTTATTAATCATCCACGGCAAAGCTTTCTTCTCTTGCCCACCTACCGGTTGTGGGGTATTAATCATTTTTATAGCTATTTTTACGCTTTTGCGTCTTCTGGCAGCTTTCAACAGAGAAACACTTAGTGCCACTCTTATGCTTCCTTTTACAGTCCAATTAAAGAGACCCCGAATTTTCCACTTTGTTTGTTTCTGAGTTTGTAGATTATCCAAATCGTGGAACCTTCTGCTCGCTGGGATTTTCCTTGTTCCCTAAATTTCCAAATATTTAAGTCTCGTTTAATAAACTATCTTTTACTTCGCTTAAGACACCCACCGTACGTTGGTACTTAGACCTTCAGCTTTTGTGGATTGTCCCAAGATAACAAAATGCCGATCAATAATATCTAACGGCTTTTTTATGGCTAAATCTTTTGATCTTTGTCAGTAAGGTCGTAATAGATAGGACATTTTTATAAGGGCCGTCCATATTTTTTACCCATTTTTATCGCGAATAACTTTTTAACAAATAAATATCAAGATGCGGTTTTTCGCATATATCCTTTTCTTTAAAGTTTATTCTCGATCTTTACCATTTTTTGTGACATTCCCTTAGCTCAAAAACAAAAAGGCCGATTTTCCCCTATAGGACAACTTTGTTATTTTAAAAGGAAACCCTGTGAGTTTTATTTTTAAAAATTTTAAACTTTCCCCTTTAAAAAACACAAGCTATGGTTATCTTAAAATAACGCATTTATTGACCTCCAAAGAATTGACTGTGTAGAATAGGAATATTATTTTAAAAGGATTTTTGAAAGTTCAGGGAAAAAAGTTATCTCGCCATAACAGCAACAAGCCCCATTCGGCCATTGTGGCATTTTGACAAGTTATTTTTTAAATTTGGGCGCAAAAAGCTGTTGCGAAAAAGGAAAATCTGTTATTATGTTTGCCGAAACCAAATCAGTAAAAGAAACGCAGGAAGATTTAGAAACATGTTTAATAAAGCTCCACCCACAAAAAATTCAATTAAAATCTGGTACAGAAAGTTCTGGAGTACAGGATCTTTTGCCCGTAAAGAAATTAGTAAACAATGAGAATTTGCTAAATAAAACGTTACAAATTCTGGAGATAACTCAGGAAGACCCAACTTTTGTCAACAAGAAAAACCCAAAAAGTTCATTTTCCCTAAAACTACAGTAAAAAGAAATCATGAAAAGAATTTAAAAATTAAAAGCCATAAAAAATTTTAAAATTTTTTAAAGAAAAAAAAGAAACTGATTTTCCACAAAGGGTTGGAATTTTGCCAGAGAATTCAAAATTTAGTAAGGAACAATATACTTTTTTTGGATAGACAAATTTGTCAGACGAAGCCACATTTCACCTCAATGGAAAAGTAAATAAGCATAACTGCAGGTTTTGGGCAACAGAAAATCCTCGACAATATAACGAACACTTAGAGATTCGCCAAAAGTCACAGTCTGGTGTGGTATGTCAAAGCAAAAAATTTATGGGCCTTTTTTTTTTTCATGAACCAACTGTAACCTCTTGGATTTAGTTGATATGCTGCAAATATTTTTTTATCCCCAATTGCAAGAAGAAAATCTATTGAATTTCTCTATTTTCAACAAGATGGGGCTACACCACATTATGCTAACATTACCAAGGATTCACTACCAACGTTTTTGGAAACCGGTGGATTGGAAGAGGAGGCCCTTTTCCCCTGGCCACCTCGTTCCCAATTTGACTGTTCCGATTTTTTTCTGTAGGGATAGTGAAAGAGAGGTGTTATAGTCCACTTCCCCAAAATTTGAGCAATTAAAAATTAATACCGAAACATAATAGAAAATATTCCTGAAAAATTTTTTTAGTCAAAGTTTTAATAAGTTTTTTTAATTTAAATAAGTGCGTCGAACGGCGGAAGGCATTTTCAACATTTACAGTAGTTTTTTAAAAAGTAATGTAACCTTATTGTAACTATTATTTTGTGAATAACCTAAACCTTTGGGACCCTTTTTTTTTTGTAACATATGAAGCAAATTTTAATTGTTAAATAATATTGTTGGTCGACATGGTCAATTTTTCGGTAATAAATACGTTGTTTTTTGAGATAACCATAGCTTGTGTTACATTTTTTTTAAAGGGGGAAAAATTAAATTTAAAATATGAAACATATACAGGGTGTTCCATTTAAAAAACATAGTTGTCCTATAATGGAAAATCGGCCATTTTGTTTTTGAGCTAATGGAAGTCACAATAAAATCGTGAAGGACGAGAATAAACTTTAAAGAAATATAAGTGCATCTCAAAAACCGCATCTTGATACCTTTATTTGTTCCAAAGTTATTCCGATTAAAATGGGTCAAAAAGGCCGGCCCCCTGTATATTTTACTGCAAACGTATACATAAGATAAAATAAGTAGATAAGGGTGTAATTTAATTGATGGCTAAAAAGCGGATTGATTCTTCAACTCGTTTTGGGGTAAAAGTCCATTAAATAATTGGCAAGGAGTCATTTTTTAAAATACAGGATGTTGAAGTTTTTTTTATAAAATCGGGATTAATTTCTCAAATATTTTTGCCGATTTTGTTGAAACTTGGCAGTGTTTTTTTTAGTAACAAGGGGCTAATTTCCTTAATTAGATTTAAATTATTAAATCCAGGCGAGCTGGGAGACACCTTAGCGAATATTATTGGCAAAAAAAAATTTTATCCACTGACTTTTTTCCCATTTTGATATTTTTTTGAATTAAGCGACTAAAAAAACTTTATTATTGTTGACCCTTTTTCGTATCTTGCTTCATTTTCGAAAAAAATAATTTTATTGCATTCCCAGATCGCACAAAAGGCTTGTCGCGATGACTTTTCCCCTTATTTTTACGCTACGTCACTGGCGGTTTTCGATTTGAGAAAATCCCATTCGTCTTTACGTTCTTTGTTTTGGGTACCTTTAATTCGATATTTCACCAATTAAATTATTTAAAAATTACTTATTCGGGGAAATAACGAAATTATTTTAATTTCTGAGTAGGCTGGTGCCCTATTTTGTTTTTAAAATATTACATTTGAGCGAATAAGTTACTGTCCTTTTGACAAGTATTCATAAACGTGGTTGTTTGTTAAATTGTAAAAGTTTCTTTAATTAATAATAAAAAAATAATAAATAAACTATGCCAAGATTTACAAATTCCGAACTAGCAGATATGCATTTTACCTACGGACTTGCTGACGGGAATGCGTTGCAAGGCGCATCATTCCCGATGCAAGAATGTTTTCGAGAATATGCAGGAGACTACAAGAAACTGGGAGTCTTTGCATTGACAATAGTTCCAAAGGGGCACATCGCACGTTGAGAACACCAGAGTTTTAAACACAATTGAGGAACATCCAGAAACAAGTACTAGGAAAATTGCGGTAACACTTAATATTTTTCATTTTCTTGTTTGGAAAATACTCGTTGAACTTACTATACCTCTATCATATTCAAAGGGTTCAAGCACTACTGCCTCGTGATTTTCCGTTGCGTTTAAATTTCTGCCAACGGTTTTTAGAAAAACTTGCTGAAAATCCTTTATTTGATAACAAAATACTGTTTACTGATTAAGCTAATTTTTTCCGCAATTCCATTCAAAATTTCCATAATAATCATTTATGGGCAGAAGAAAACCCACACGCAATTATCAGGAACAATTTTCCCTTAATGTGTGGGCTGGAATAGTTGGAGATATCCTCATAGGACCGTTCTTTCTTCCAGGACGACTGGATGGACTATCCTACCGCCACTTTCTTGAGAACGATTTGTCGATTTTGCTCGAGGATGTACCTGTTTTATTAAGGCAAGAAATGTAGTTCATGCGCGACGGTGCTCCTGCACATTTCAGCATTTATGCTAGAAAATTTCTAAATGAAGCGTTTATCGATCGCTGGGTAGGACGGGGAGGACCTCAATCTTGGCCTCCCAGGTCCCCCATTTAAATAGTTTGGACTATTTTTTGTGGGGACACCTCAAGACTTTAGTTTATACTACACCGGTTCAAACTGTAGAGGAACTAAGGCAAAGAATTATAGTTTCTTGTGAAACCATAAGAAATACTCCTGGAATTTTTGAAAGGGTTCGCCAGTCCATGAGAAGGAGAATTGAATCCTGTATTCAAGCAGAAGGAGGACATTTTCAACAATTTTTATGATAATTAAATCTGCTAGTTTCTTATCTTTTATTTCTTATTTCTTTCTTTCCTCAGTTTTAAAAGTTTTTTGATAATTTGTTTGTCCATCTTTCTACATTATTTCGTTGTGATCATTGATTAAAATTAAAAGTTATTACATAATACTACCAACTTCATTACGTATTTCTAATTATGTTTATTGTATTTGTATTGTAAACATGTATTAAAATTTAAATTGTTTCTTTTTTAATTTTTTTTTTGTGCGGTCTAAAGAACATGCAATAAAATGATTTTTTTCTCGAAAATGAAGCAAGCAAAAAAAGGGTCAAGCGGTAAAAAAGTTGTATTTTTAGTCGCTTAATCTAAGAAAAATATTAAAATGGGAAAAAAATCAGTGGCATACAATTTTTTGCCAATAATATTCGCTAAGGTGTCTCCCAGAACGTCACTGAATTTAATAATTTTAATCTAATTAAGGTTAGTAACAAGGGGCTAACCCTTGTTACTAAAAATAACACTGCCAAGTTTCAACAAAATCGGCAAAAGAGTATTTGAGAAATTAATAAAAACCCGTTTTTTTAAAAAACTTCAAACCCCGTATCTCAAAAATGAGCTCCTTGCGCATATCTGTTTATATGGACTTTTAGTCCTAAAATAAGTTGAAGAATCACATCCTGCATTTTTAGCCATCAATTGAATTACACCCTGTATACAGTGTGGATCAGCCAAAGGAATAAATTCAATAATAAATAAACGGGGCCGTGTTCGAAAAAACACTCGAAAACGTGTAGCGGTATTTTAAGTTGCGCATTTTTTTCAGTAAATACTTTTTATACAGGGTGTGTTCATGTAACACTGGCCAACACTAATTTTCTTAATTTAAATGCAACGCCCTGTATATTAGACAATTTTTGGATTCTTAAGAACATTCAAGATATATTTCATGTACAATGTCCTATACTTATTTTTAACTGTTTCGGAAATATTAGGTGCTTTTAGATGTATTGTTTTTGCATGCTTGCCACTTACTTAAGGGTTACTTTGCAAACATATACCTACTAGAGACAGCCTGGGAAACAAGCGTGCGAGAGAGAAGCAAGAATAGGTTTATAACCTCTCTTTCTCTCTCTTAATTTGTCGGCGGTGTATACACCCCTCCCGCAAATTAATCAGCACACGAAGCGAGAGAAATGTTATACAGCTATTCTTCTTACTCTCTCGCACGCTTCTCCGCACAGCCGAGCGGCAAGGCTGCCTTTAGTAGGTATATGCATAAAAAGTAACCCTCAAGAAAGTGGTAAGTATGCTAAGGCAATAGATGCAATAAACCTGAAAACGCCTAATATTTACGAAACAGTTGAAGATAGGTATAGAACATTGTACATAAAATATGTCTAGAATGCTTTGAAAAAAAAAAAAAATTGAATAATATACAGGGTGGTCCACTAAGCGCGCGTCGGTAAATAGTTACTTAACCGTTGAACTTATAAGAAAAATTTCTTAACAAAACTTTTAAAATTTCTTCTCTCCTACAATCCAAAATTATTTTCTAGTATACAGGGTGCTTTAAAAGGGAGTAATATTAAAAATTATATTTTTGTTAAATGGAATACCCTATGTTTTTATGTGGCAAATGAAGCCTCTGTGGGTTCTGTATTTAACTTTAAATTTGTATGTGGGTCGAATTCAGCGTTGCCAAACTATGAATTTTTTTTTGAAAAGATCAGTCAAAAACATACTTTTTTTAAACTGTTATGTCTCCGCCACTGTTTGTTAATTTCGGACAAATTTGCATGTAATCTAATGTTGACATTCTTTATTCTAAACTATCTTCAATTTTTCATTTTATTATACAGGGTGCCCAAAATATTTATTCAAACATCTCTATTTTTAATTCTATTTTAATTAAATTTCTTAAATACAACACCCTGTATATTATTTTTGCCGTTGAATAGGTTTAAGTGTGCTCTTTCAGAAAACATTATGTTTGCCTTCCCTATCGCACCATCGTTTTGAGATATTAAGTCTTTCCGTAAATTTACACTTAAAATGGGAAATATCGATGCGGCATGGCTTAAGAAATCGAAACAATTGATACTCATTGGATGTCAGTTTTAGTAATTATTTATGTAATCTTGTGACATTTGGTTACATCTTGTGCATATTTTCTTCCGCTATTAAGAAGTATTTGGCAATTAAAATGAAGTATACACAGCAAGAATCAATTGAAATGATTTATATTGTTGGAGAATGTTTTAAGAATTGTCTTCTGGCACCCCTGAGTATACAGTGAGAGATTTCGAGAGAAGACATCCAGATGCAAGATCATTCCAACGATTGATGGATAGATTTGACAGGACTGGAACAGTTAAGTACAAAAAGCATGAAAAATAAAGCCAGTAGTAAACGAAGAAAATTAATTTAACGTGGTCGCATCTGTTGTTGAAGACCCACATAGAAGTACAGCGGACATAAGTGATTTGCTGATCTTAGGTCAAACTTCTGTGAAGTAAATGTTGAGTAAGAATAAGTTTCAACCATATCGTGTGCAATTGAATCAAGCACTTGAGGGACAAGACTTTGAATATAGGATAAATTTCAGTAATTGGGGTCTTGCTCGAATTAGAGATGATGTACGATTTTTTAACATTGCATTATTTACCGATGAGGCGACATTCCACAATAATGGTCATGTAAACAGGCATAATTTACACTTTTACGCCGATGTTAATCCACATTTTGTGCGGACTGTTGACCAGCAACATAGATGGAGTATAAATGTTTGGGGAGGCATAATTGAAAACCACACAATAGGGCCCCATTTTTTTGATGGACACCTTAATGGAAATATTTTTCAAAATTTTTTAAATGAAGATCTTGATAATCTGTTAGAAAATATACCACTACAACTATTAAGAAGCATGTGGTTCCAGTTAGATGGGGCACCTGCTCATTTCAGTGCTGGAGTACGAAATACTCTGGATGAAAAATTTCCAGGCCGTTGGATCGAAAGAAGAGAACCTGTTCCTTGGCCTCCAAGGTCACCAGATCTGACAAAACATGATTTTTTCCTATGGGGATACGTTAAAGAACTGATCTACAAGACATCTCCAACTACAGCAGCAAATATGCGAGAAAGAATAAGAGAAGCATTTAATTCAATAATTCCCTTAATGTTACAAAATGTAAATAGATCTTTAATCGACAGATTCAATATGTGTTTACAGCAAAATGGTAGAGTGTTTGAGTATTTAATGAATTAATTGGGTTTATGTAAATTTATTTATGTTACCTTTATTAGTCTTGTGTTTTAAATAATTTTATTTAATGTTAATAAAATGACATAAATTTATTAGACAAAAAGGAGTAGTATTATTATGCCAGAGAGTATTAATTGTTTTGATTTCTTGAGCCATGCCGCCTACGATATTTCCTATTTTGAGTGTAAATTTACGGAAAAGCCTTAATATTTCAAAACGATAGTGCGATAGATAAGGTAAACATAACGGCAAAATAATATACAGGGTGTTGTATTTAAGAAATTTAATTGAAATGAAATTGAAAATAGAGATATTTGAATAAATATTTTGGACACCCGGTATAAATTAAATGAAAAAGTAAGACAGTTTAGGAAAAGTAGGTCAACATTAGATTACATGTAAATTTGTCAGCGAAATTACAAACAGTGGCGGAGAAATAACAGTTTAAAAAAGTATATTTTTCACTGATATTTTCAAAAAAATTCATAGCTTGGCAACGCTGCATTCGACCCACATACAAATTTAAAGTTGAATACAGAACCTACAGAGGCTTCATTTGCCACATAAAAACATAGGGTATTTCATTTAACAAAAATATAATTTTTGATACTACTCTTTTTTGGGGCACCCTGTATACTAGAAAATAATTTTTGGATTGTAGCAGAGATGAAATATTAAAAGTTATGTTAAGAAAATTTTCTTATAAGTTCAATGGTTTAGTAACTATTTACCGACGCGCGCTTAGTGGACCACCCTGTATAGAGTGTTGCATTTAAATTAAGAAAGTTGATATTGGCCGCTGTCACATGACACACCCTGTATAAACAGTTTTAGTTAAAACAAAATGCGCAATTAAAAATACCAATCGATATGTTCGAGCATTTTTATGAATACGCCCCCATTTATTTAATATTGAATTTATTCCATTTGGCTGATCCACCACTGTATATTTGACTTCCTAAAAACTTTTCGTTTCTATGCAAACTTCAGACATGAAATTGACCAAAATTAGTAAAAAGGAAATAAAAACATTTATTTGCAAATATTCTATTAAATACTTACTTGCCCATATGTTATTTTTATCTTCATGAAATTCGGAGACTACTAGATTTGTTATGGCACTGACTGGTAAGAGTACAGGAAAGACACCCAATAATATGAGGGGCCACATCTTGGTTAAAACAAATTTTAAATCACCGACATTACGCATTTTCTCTTTTTGATCATCTTTAGAACTTTTGGTATAGTACCTAAAATTAATTTATACGTTTCATAAATTGTTTCCGAATGAAGAAAAAAATCAAGTATTGATACGCATAAAGGAACAGTAGAGTTAGTTGTGGTTAGTTGTGGTTAGTAAGAGGTATTCCAATTATACAAAAAATTTAACGTTTTTTTAACATTTTTTTTTTACAAAAAATATTATACATTATATTATAAAAATTATGGTAAAATTAGCACAAATATGGGTATTCTTTTTTAAATACAAATAATACAGGGTGTCCCAGAAGTACAGGAACACAGAACATCAGCAGATTCCTTAGGTCGAAATAATGCAATTTACGTAAACTTGCCATATTCCAAAGTTGATAATAACTTAGATACTAAGAAGGGTGTTAATCTTTTAAATTTGTTTTCGTTTTTTGTAATAATTATTTAACTAAATAACATAACAGTACAAAATTGGGGATCTGAGGGTTGTTTGAGGCAAAAAATTCAAATTCTTTCACACTTGTTTTAGATGGCATAACTTTTTTTAGGATTAGTATATTGACCTATTAATTAAAAAATAAGTTACTATGAATCCCTCTGCATTAAAAATGTATACTTCATTTAAGTCTAGAGGAAAAACTTTTTTTGAGATAAATTCAATTTAAATTACCACGCAATTTTCTTATGGAAAATGGGTTTTAAAATCCGTGATCAAAGCCCACGGGGACAAATCCCGAAACCCCTTTTTTCCCTTTAAAATTATAAATTTTTCAAAATCCCCAGTCACCTTCCGGGTGATTTTGGGAGGGTTGAGAAGTTTTCGGTTTTGTGCCCGAAAGACTTTTTTATCGGTGTTTAGAAAATATCACTATTTAAAGTTTAAAAACATTTGCCGAAACCCATATTCCATAAGAAAACTGCGGAGTCTTTTAAAGTGCGTTTATATATATATATATTAATATATAATTATAATATATATATATATATATATATATATATATATATATATATATATATATATATATATATATATATATATATATATACTTTTTTTTTTTCTTTTGGATCTTAATACATATAATTTTTAGTGAAAATTTTTTCTTGGGAATTGGACCCGGGGAAAAAAAAATGATCTTGTTTTGTGTGATAACTACATTTTAATTTAAATTTTGACGTTTCGGTAGACTTTGACCTTCATCAGAAAAGACAATCAAAGAATAAAAACCGCTTGTTTAGAATTTAACGATACAAATACAATAACAACTTGGTTTACCTGCAAAAGAAGGGTTCATGTCAGTGCATTATCCTGCATATTTAAAAACATAAACAAAACAGACACTGCTACGGCACACAATTACTATAAAGAACAAATAACTGAAATATTTATAAGACGAACATGACATGTATTTTGTATATGTTTTAAAGTTTCCAAGTCAATACAAATCTATCTGTTGGAATTTTAGTTCTTTTTTTTTATTTTTTGTTTTTTTTTTTTAGAATAATTCCGTTATCAATAATACACCTTTTTTGCATCACCGAAACCGTTTTATTTTTTGACTAATTAGTTATATTATAATAAATTTTACTTAAACCTTTGGTATCTGATTTAGAGTTTACGCTTTTTGGATTTTTCTGAATTTCAATCATTTTCGTATAGCCCCCCTTTTTTTTTGATGATTTTCCGTAAGTAGGATTTTTTTAGTTTTCATAGTCGAAAAATGTGGTTATTTTTGCCATATGAGGGCAAAGCCGTTCTATTTTTTTGTCATACTTGTGCCCATTTAACCGATTTTTTAAGAGGACTTGTTTGTCCAATGATACGCCGTTACAATCATTGCATGGGATTTGATACACAATGTTACCTTTTTTTTTTTGGGATTTTTGCTTTTTTAAATACTAAAATTGTTTTTTTTAAAAAATTAAATCCTTTATCGCAACTTTAATGTTGTGTTTTTAAATGTATTATTAATTTTTTTTTGACAGCCCGGGAAGTAGGGTAGAGAAAGGTAGTTTTGGTTTTTTTACATTGGTCTTCGGTTGGCATTTATTATAGAACATATGAATGGTTTTTTTTAAAATTTTTATTTATTGGGGCGTTTGGATAATTATTTAGTCTAAGGACTTTTTTTTGCCCCTTTCTATAGATTTTTTTGGGAAATTGGGTGGATAATTTAATTGCCCCGATCAGCGAGGCCAATAATTACCGATTTTTTTGGGAAATGGGATGCTGTGAGTTAAAATTAAGGTATTAAGACCAGGTTTCTTTTGGGATACCCCTTCTGTCTTTAGAGAATTATTTTATGGTGAATTGTTAAGTCTAGAAAACTGATTTTATTTTTGTTGTTTTTGTTTCTAAGTAAATTGAAGTTTATTATGGATTTATTAAAATGGTTAAGATATCTTGGTCTGTGTTTTGGTACTGCTGTAATGCAGTCATCTACATATCTATAAAAAAAGGTAATTGAAATTTAAATTAGATAATACTTTTTCTTCTGGTCTTCCATCACGAGTTGTGCTATTACGCTAGAAATTGATGCCCCCATGGCACAACCTCTATTTGTTTATAAAATGTATCATTGTATTGAAAA
>JAHBCN010013871.1:0-23788 GCA_019359885.1 Listronotus oregonensis
TTTGGAATTCTTTTCGGCAAAGGTTTCCCCCAATGGACGTATTGTTCAAGGATATTTGGACAATACGTTTTCTTTTTAATAGTGGACATGGAAACATTTTGTGGCCCCGAGATCACCAGACCTTGCTCATAATGATTTTTTTTGGGGTTTTTTAAAAAAACAAGGTTTATGGTCATGAAAAGGGCTAATAATTTAGAAGAACTTCGAAAAAAATCGAAGAAGCTTTTTAAACTATCACCCCTAATTTTTGCTCAAACGTTGACGGGGTTTTACGATCTTTTGGATATTGCCTTGCCTTCCCAAGAAGAGGTTTGTTTGAATATTTATTATAATTTCTTTTTGGAGTAATTTTTATGTTTATAACTATTTATTTTACATTGCGTACTATTTTAATTTTAGAAATAAGTTTTGGGTTTAGGGGCTTACTTTTTTTTTTCTTTGGCAATTAATGAATTGATAAATAAAGCTGTTGGTATTTAATTCCCTATTTATAAATAACGGTATTAAGTATCAACTGCTTTCTCAACAGATGACCGCATAAATTTATTTTTCGAATTTTCAAGCGCGCCTTAAACCATACAACCCACCCGTCCGAAAGCATATTACAAACAAGATCTCTTCGGTTAATCTGCATGCCGATGTTTATCGATCGAAGCGGTCAGTATAAATTCATCAGTTCCCTGCCTATACTTCTACTACACTGGACATGTCTGTATAAAATATTCTTTAAAAAATCAATGTTATTTAAACATATTACCAAGAATCAAAATTAGAAAATTTTACTTTATATTGGAAAAAGTATACAAAAAAAATCATTTCTTTATTTACACCCATCCCGTATAATAGAATAAAAGCTTTTCTTAGGCTTTCGACCCTCTTAATTTGATTTGGTTATGCGTTAAAGATGCCAAAGAAAAAAACAACCAACCATTCAACCAACCTGATCTTTGTACAAAATATACCTAACCGAATGTATCAACAGCACGAAATGTTTGATTAAAAAAACTATACCGTATTTAGATCAGATAAAAGTATGATGTTCTAAACTTAAAAAAGGGGGAGGTGGCACATTGACCCTAATTGGGTCTGATTTGGGTGATGCTACCTTCCTTTCTGGTTCTGATAGTAGTTTTGAGGATCTATGGGTATTGTGGGATCAACGAACTATCAGTCATTTGGATGTGTTTTTTCCCTCCAAATTCAAGCGTCGAATCTTACAAAAACTATCTTGAAAGACTGGAAATATTTCGAAACGATATAGAAACGCAAAAATAGTCATTACAGGTGATTTTAACTTGACAACCATCAGATGGGTAAGTGAAGAGGGTCCCTCTAGTTCCTAGCAGTTTATCTTCGCTTGTGGGAAACACTGATAAAGTGGAATGTTCTGTAAGAACTCAAAAATGAATCATATCCCGAATGAGTTTGGTAAATTTTGGATCTTATCTTTGACAAAGTTGAAAATGTCTGTGGAAGAGGCCTTGATACCTCTTAGTAATGTTGTGCAGCATCACTCCCATTGAAAAAGTTCTCTTACCCAACTTTTTCCTGTTTTAAACACTGACGATGTACAATCTTATAATTTTGACAAGGCAGACTACTGTGGTTTAAATGATTTTTAATTTATTGACTGGAAATGGTTGAATAATACGCGTGATGTTGACTATGCGGTGGAATTATTTTACAGTATTTTATTTGAAGGGTTGAAAATATGTTCCAAAAAAAAGGCAAACGAAACAGATACCCAAAATGGTATCAATGAAACTATTAAGGTAATTAAACGAAAACAAGGCATATCAAAAATACAAATCTTAACAACAGTCTGTATGTAAGTTATTCAAACAAGAAAAGAATCTAAACAATTAATAATCTAAGTTTTTTTACTGTACATCTCAAACACCGAGCAAATGGTTCAATAATATAAAATATTTTTTTGGTCTTTTGTGAATTCTTTAAAAAAAAGATCAAAATGGTATCCCCAGGTCTATGGTTTTTAAAAGATAAAATTAAAATACCCACAAAGCTTGCAGATGGCCTTGCCGATTTTTTGAAAGTTGCTATACTGAACAATAATCAAATTCAGAATGTCTGCCTATACCAACCAGAGCATCTCGTCCACATCCCTTGCTTACTACAAGTGAAATTAGTAAGAACTAAGCCTTTTGAACACAAAAAAAGTACAGGTCAGATGGTATTTCTGCACTTTGTCTTAAATGCTCTAACTCCCTTGCAGGTCCATTGAGCCTTTTTACCAGCTATTTTAGGAATGGTTTCTTTTCCAACTATATGGAAGAAATCCTGGCTTATTCCAATTCATAAATCTGGTTCAAAAAGGACATTAAAAATTACCGAGGAATATCCGTTGCCTATTATGTCCAAAGTATTTGAATCAATAATCACCGACGATCTTTTGAAACCTTTAAACATCAAATTTCACCTGAGCAGCATGGATTTTTAAGGGAAGATCGACTGCTACTAATTTGGGCTTTTCCATGATTATTTGTTTAATAAAAGTTGAAAAGGGTGGATTACCGGTTGATGTCATCTACCCCCGACCTATCTAAAGCATTTGATCGGGTTAATCATGGACTTCTTTTGGAAAGACTTTTCAGATGGGCATGGCTCCCGATTATATCAAAATGGAAAAGTTCTTCCTCTCGAATCGGACTCAAGTTGTGAAGGTCGGAAGTATAGTGTCTCGTGAAATTAAAGTGACTTCAGGTGTCCCGGGTCCCCAGGCCCAATTTTTTTTTTGTTTTTATAAATGATGTAGTTTCTGTCTTTAAATACGTAAATGTCTACTCTATGCTGGGCTTAAAACTGTTTTTTTACTGTGAAATCTTTGGAGGATTGTATTAAAATTCAACAGGACAATGAATCTAGTCAAATGGTGTGACTCTAGTCGTTTTTCAACTAAATGTCGATAAATGTAAAAATTCTGCGTTTTTATAAAAAAGTAAAAGTCCCCGGGTAAATTAAAAACTCAATTAAAAATGTAATCGTAGAATCTGTAAATAATTTTAATGATTTAGGAAATAATTTTTAGCCTGACTTAAGTTTTTTGTAAGCATATTATAGCCCTTTCTCAAAGCTTCAAGAATGTTGGGATTTTTAAGACGAGTCTGTTCAAACATCTACGATATTAAAAGCCTTAAGTCTTGTATAACTGTTTTTTGTTCGTAGCATTTTAGAAAAATAAATAAACGTTGTATGGTGTCCTTGTTATCAATACCAAATAGAACAATTAGAGAGAGTTCAAAATAGGTTTACTAAGTTTTTATTATACAAATTGAGATTCCCATATAAAAATGTGCCTTTTTTCTGTCGTTCAATTAGCCAGAGGAAAGTTTTAAAAAAACAAGAAAGTGCACAAGCTGTGTTTTTGTATAAAATAGTAAATGGCATAATAAATTCTAGTGAGTTACTGGGCTTAATATGTTTTCGGATACCTCAGAAAAAACCACTAAGGTCAGTTCAAAAATTTTTACAATGGGTATCATAGAACAAATTATGGACATCAATCGTTTGTAAACCGAATAATGAAAAACTACGAAAAAAAACTTTCAGGCTATTGATTTGTTTAATGTGGTTTAGAGACATTTAGAACTAGAGTTGAAATAGCTAGTATAAATTCTGTATTTTTTTTGTATTTTCATTCTATTATTCTATTTAACTTGGCCTAGACTAATATTTTCATTTTTGTACTATTTGGGTTTGTTACTCTGTAAGTATGTTTTATAAATAAATAAATAAAAAAAAATTTTAATTAAGACAGATCACCAAAATTAAAACTTGAAAGTTTACCTTTTTATGTTGGAGATAGTATATAAAATGAACATTTATGTTTCACCCCCTCCCGTATAATAGAATAAAAGCTTTTCTTAGCTTCCAACCCTTTCGTTTCTAATTAATAATGAAGATTTGTGGAATAAAACAATTAGGACCGAGCAACAATATTTTATTTGAAAATGGAGCTTCGCGAAACAGGTGGCCCCAAAAGGGGTGAAAATGGGGATCAAGACAAACATGTTAATTGCATAAACTGTCAGGGTGGAAGACAGATGACGATCACAGGTGCTGCCATTCTTGCGTACTTACCCTTTAAACTACATCTCTGGAGTATATTACTTCTAGTTTTAATAAAATACATCGATTCTGGAGAATATTGTTTATTATCCAATATATACTTAGTAACAAACAAAGGTAAATTTATAATTTTATTATAATAATATTATGCAGGCCTATTTATTTTTAGTCCACTAAAAATAATACAGGCCCACAAAAAAAGTGGTGTGTGCTGGGTGACGAACTAGGATTTTCTGGGGTATATTTTTCCGCTTTTTTTGTGGGCCTGTAAAGTTAAATTTTCAGCCGGCTTTTTGCCCTATTCTTGAACATTCTCTAAACAAATTTGAACATTTTCCACTTACAGCTACTTATTTTAAAATACCTAAAGACAATACACCCAAAGAAAAGACTTATTTCGTTAGCAACTGATTTTGAAGGAGGCAAAATTGGGTTTCGTAAAGGTGTTTAGTTATGTGTGATGAGAAGGTCTTTAGAGGTCTCTCGTTTTTCATCGGGTCACCTAAAAAAAATTGAGCTTATCAAAAATGTGATTTTTCAGTAGAATTAATATGAAGTATATGTAAAATAATTAAAGATTGGATCAAAACATAAATATATTTAACAATAGGTTTACCGGGTGCACACGAAATTGCTAGCAAGCCTGTCATTTTCTTCAGAAAGGTCATATTATTTTAAAATTTTAGTGGGATATAAATGACTGGATATGATGCAGATCTATGTTGTTTGAACGCTTCTGTATCACTTTCGGTTTAACAGGAATGCTACCCCTCCTTGCTATTTTAAATGAAATAACCTGTATATTTAAAAAAATAATAAATTCTACAGAGTATTCTAAGAAAATACATGTGCCACAGGCTATATGTATCTTGACTAGTTTTCGATTAAATGCCATTTTTTTAACGTATTTAATGGACCCTGCTTCCTAAAGCTCAAAGTAACTTTCGGAAATAAAAAACTTTAATAATTTAAATGCTTAACATTACCTTAAGCTTTTTTACTTTGAACTTATTTCTCAATCTTATTTCTTTTTTATATTCTATTTCGAGGCTTAATGGTTTTTGAGATAATAATAGTGAAATGCTATGCTGCCTTGTAGTTAGCAAAGAAAAATTAAACATATTTTTTAATTAATTTAAGTTGGTCTTATTAAAAAATTTTAACACTAACCATAGACCAAATTTTTTAAACGTTGACCCACCCGCTTTTCAAATTTCTGGAGCACATTTTTATTTGCATGAAGGTGATAGAGTTTACAACCTTGGTAACTTTATTTTTAAAGTATTTGATGTTTTGTGTATTTACTTCTTGTGTTTCTGTTTAATACAAAAATATTGAATAATAAAAAGTAGTATTAAAAATGATGAATGCGGTGTAACTTTTAACAAACTAGGGAAAATTATTTATCACAATCATAATCGTCTAATACTTTTGCTTCTTTTTCTTTTTGTTCTTCTTTTCGTTCAACCAGTCTCTGTGCTTCTTCTTCTTCTTTTTCTTTTTCTTCTTTATGTTGGATGCGAGTAAATTGCCTTAATAGCGATACATCACATGTTCCCCGTTGATCTTATTCGAAATCCTGTACTGTTGGTGATTCAACATTGGAGCACGACTGGTCGTGATATCTAGTACATGATAGAGAACAAAACAATTCAACTTTTTGCAATCGCATTTAGTACTATATTTCTTTTAACAGTTGCAAAAATTGCGTTTAAGAGTTTCTTCGGTGCAGGTGGGAGTAAAGTCTGGACTGGTTTCAATGTATTGTCGATCAACTTTCAACCCCAGTGTTTTGGGTCTAGTTGATAACCAAGCCACCCTTAAACTTGATAATATACCCGAAATAGATGTTGATGAACAAAAGCAGAGGTTGAAGGAAGACAAGCACTTGTTTTTTTGTTACGAGTATTTAAAAAAAAAACATGCGTCTCGAGGCTTATCTAAACAGGTAGTTTTTGTCGGAGCTTCATACATAGAAAGAAAAAAGCATATTTCGTTGGTCATAACTTTTTGCTGAGTTAAGATACTCTTTTTAAAAACTTCAAAATTTTTGCATACAGATTTCACATATAATGGTGCTCCGAACATTCCTATCAATTTTTAGCTCTATGCGTATTTTTATAGCTTTACTACTATTTTTAGGTCTAATTTGACCTGAATACAAGTTAATTGGTTTACACCATATCCTCCTGCTACACCAGCTGGGCCCACTTTTTGAGTAAATGGACCGCAAAGAATGGTCCTTCTTACTACTGCATATAAAACAGTTATCCTCAACCGATTTAGCTAAAATTATGCAAACAAGTTAGGTTAGTGACGTCATTCTACATCCAATATGATGAACCGCCCAAGATGTGGAACTAGTTATTTTTTATTTACCCCCATGATATGGGTATCAACTGAAAGTGTTTGCTGAGAAGAATAGGAGCAATAAAATGACTCTAGGACCAAAATATGGCAGACGCTCATCTATAAACTAAAAATAAATAATTGTAATAAACCTATTTTATATTTACATGTACTGAAAAGAAGAAATTAATCTTTACAGTATATTAAACCCATTAATTTATTATATTACACAAAAAGAAAAAAGTAGATATGTTTAATAAGAAAAAATTAAATGTTTTAATAAAATAGGTAAACTTCGCGACAATCTTTTATATTATAAAATTGTTTATTTATAATTTGATATGTTTTATTTAATTTAAAGATTTTTCATTTTTAGTAATGTAAATAAAAGCTTGTTATAAACGTTTTTTTACTTTTTAAATACTTTAATTTTTTAGGAGTCAAAATCCTGGTCCAGAGGTTTTATGAATGTTAGTCGTGATTCGTACAACGTATTACCTAATAAAAAGTTTTGGACGTTTTTTACAGTCTATTGTGTGTTGCCATTGACGCCTGAGCACCACCCATATATGATAGATAATATGTATACACACGGACGTAGCTATAGCTTTGACAAGGGGAGGGTCCCCAAAGTAAAAAGACAGAGCTTTAACGCCAATTAAATCCGCATTTACAAATTAAACATTGCCTGCACTTATTAACACGCAAGTATAGTGGGAATATATAACAAGGTTACCCCAAGTAGGTCCTTTAAATAAAATGTAATGTATGTTTGCAATATTTATTCAAAAGTAACAAATTTAAAACTTTAAAAGTAATAAATTTAGTCTTCCCGTTTTTTGCTAACTAATTAATTTTCGGAATCAAGTTGCACAGCCAGACCCCCTGTACGCTCATTAAGCCAGACTAGTAAGTCTTACATCGCCCATTTTATTTCTTGGGAAAGTTTTAACCTCAAAGGTAGAGAAAGATCTTTCAGGGGTTGCAGTGAACACTGGGAGTGGCTAAAATTATAAAAAACCTTTTTTTTAAAAGGAATACTGATTCGCAGTTATCATAGCGTCGATCACAAATGGGATTTTGTGCTACAGATTTCCCGTGATTATTGCCATATCTCATTTGATTCAAAAATATTGTCCTTCATTTTTCCCCCCAGAAATGGTTGTTGCAATCTTTTTAAGATTTTTATCCCGGAGTCATTACGGTTTTTTCTTTGCAGCATTTGTATTCCTTCAATCGTCGATTCATGTGGTTTAAAACCCTCGTCGGGTTCTGTAATAGCATGATCAATGAAAGGGTAAAACACATTTCGTCGGTAGTATATTTCGGGAGTTCCTGCTGTGTTTTTCGCAGGGTTTGTCTTTCAGTTATTTTGGCACAACTATATCGCTTGGGAACTCATCTGCTTCTTGTTCAAAAAGGATTGCGAATTGACTTTCATTCCGAACATTTAAAAAGTCGTTTTACAGTTTTTGTATATTCGCAAATGTTGGTCAAATCGACTTTAACTTTTTGCATTGTAAATGTTTGCTGTATACAAAAAAACTTTTTTAGTATAACTAAAAAAAAACAATAAACTGGCTGTTATCCATGCGGTTTTTGAAGATGGTATGCTTAATTTAAAGACGTCGCTACTAGCATCTTGAAGTGCCCCAGTCGGTTCCTCGGTCCATCGTGTCTCCAAAAGAATACGCGTTGAATGAGATGAATTAGTTTGATCCTTAATTTTCTTCAAAAGCCCGTCGCGAAGCGGTAGGCGAAAAAGTTTCGGCTTCGGTGTCGCGGTGTCCATTCTCGCTCCCCGCACTGCGGTGGACTAAGCAATATTGTTTTCTATAATCGGCGCAGTGCATGTAATTTTTTTTTGGACAAGTAAGATGTTTTGAATGGGGGGGTCGGACCCCGAACCCCCCTTATATACGTCGGTGTGTATTCATACACACCATAACCTACTTTTTATAAAAAAAATATAATGGGTTTCAGCGAATAGAATAGTAAATTATTTCGTGATTTCTTGCAGCTACTTATTTCATTGTAACTCGTTGCTGGACAACGGTATGCTTTTTGCTAAGTTGATTTTTGCTACTTAACTTATGAAACTAGTTTGTTTCTTTTGAAAACCAAATTTCTTTCTGTTTAATGTTAATTTGGAGGAATCTAATTACAGTGAAGTCATATTTTATTTGTGAAGAAACAAAATTTCTTTTTTTTATTTGAGCCGCGCAGGATTTCCCCTATGTAATGGACAGTTGGAATAAGTAATATTTTTTTTTAATAATTTAACCAATAAAAAATATAAATATGTTTACAAACGGTTTGTTTAAAGTGAGGTTATAATTATTTTTGTGTGCAAATGTTTTTTACCCCTAGTTTTTAGTAGTCAAATGAAAACCAAACGACGATAATATGAATAAAGTTTCCCGGGAAAAGACTACTCAATTTAAATAACAACCTCAAAGCCATCAGCGTGCTACTTGAGGACAAACCTCAGATACACGAATTACAAGAAAGATGATTTTTCTAAGAAGTTATAAAAACAATAAAATAACAATGAGTAAAGCTAAAACTATAGTGATTTTAAAAAGGGGGGGGGGGCAATAGACTTACATGAGGGGTTATAAAAAAAAAAAAAAACTGGAAAAAAATCATTACATACCCTTGACTCCTAAGCATCGATATAACCGGAATCATGCAGAAAAGACTTCTGTGGGATTAGGAAAAACCACGATCTTTGGTTGATGAGTCTTTCTTTTGATTTGGTCCCCGATGTTCAAGCAATGATAAGAAGGCAACCTGGTAAGGACGTAATCCACAGTTTAATCTGGAGAATATGTTCATCACATGGTGGGTGTAATGGACATGGTAGCAGTATACTTCTATTCTCTATTTAAAGGGAATACAACGGCCCTTTGGTACATTTAGGAAGTAGGGAAACCATATTCTTTCATATCTTAGAAAAAATTAAAAAAACCCCACTTTTTAAAAAGGGCAATATCGGACTAAATTTGGAAAAAATAAACGTAGACTTCATGACACACATCCTTCCAATCAAATATGTGTGATCCAAATTATTAAACTTAAGTAAATAGATTCATTATAGCCCGATCCTTGCGAATTAATCCCCATGCCCAAAGGACCAAGAAAATTTGCAGAGAAGTGATCGAAAATCTTAATAGGCACAACCACGCAAGTCCAGGCACCACGTGCCGGAGCTAAAGTACTTTTTCACGGGTTTCTTTATCACAAATACATTATTCTTTTTAAAAGATTTCTTTCACTGTCAATCTTTGTCCCAATCTTTTTTTAAATTCTTCCCTAACTAATGTCACCACACCCCCTTCTTGACTCACAGCAAAGGGTGTGGTGGGAAAAATAAAAAAGGAAGAAAGTAAAAGGGGTTGGAAAAAATTGGGCTGTAGAAAACACGCTGTGAAGATTCGTATGATAGTTACGCATCGGTACCTGTGAAAGTGTCCATTAGGGACTTTGAGGTAAGCGGGGGTTTGGGGTAAAGTGTCGACAAAACAAAATGGATAGGAAAAGGAAAATCCAAGGTTTTAAAGTAGAAAGAGCTTTGAAGGGGGTTTAATAAAAACAATTGCAGAATCGATATTCTTGTACGTGTATATTGTGACCTCGGGGGCCCTCAGGTCAAGAAAGGGGGGGTGATAGGATAAGGTAATTAGGAGAATACGATGGGCTTGGGAACTGGGATTGATGGTGAAAAGGAAATGCTTTAAAAGAATTGTAGTTGTGATATATTGCAAAATCAATATCCCCCGTAAGCGTACTATGGCGGCTTTGGTTTGGGTGGTTGAGCCATTGAGACTTTTGATCACCATAAAGAAACTTCTCTATAAAATTAAAGCAAATTTAGCCAAGAGTCAATTTTCATAAGGATCTTTGAATTCTTTTTCGGAATTAAAAAAAAACAATTCTGTATATTCAAAAGTTACGGTAAATAAATAAATTGCAAATAAAAAGGTTATATAAACGTGTTTAATATTGGCATCCTACATGATTGTAACAAGAAAAAAGCTGTAAAATTTGAATATATGGGAAGTGTCATAAAAGTAAAATTTTGGAATTTGAAATTTAGACCTCCGGGATCGATTTGCAGGGTCGAAAACCCTTATCAATTTTTTAGCATGTATTAAGAAACTTACCAATTTAAAAATTATTTATTTTTTAGGTACATTTTGTTATTTAAACTTTGCAATCAACATCCAGAATAATTTGAAATTGGAAGTTATTATATCTTAACAGGCGCTTTAATAATACTATTAAAGAAACCGGTGTTCCGTTTGAAAGAGCATGATAAGTCATATGTTATCTCAAGGGAATAAGTATCAATAGTTCTTATTAGAAGAACAACTAAAAATACTAATTGAAATTTGATCATATTTTTAAAAATTATAATATTTTTTTTTTTATTGAATTTATTCCAAGTTAGAGACTCACTTGTTAAAATACTATGGCACTAAATTTATATTTTGGTATAAAATACCAGCATAAATTACTTTTATTTAAGATACCTATGATTAAATAAATAATTTATTGCTACAACATAAATAAGCCTGTGGGCAAAATTTTTTTAATCAAAGTTTTTTTTTACCTATAATAATTAGAAAAAAAAAAAGTATTACAATTTTTAAAAGTATTCACCCTTTATAGATATTTTATCTTAAAGATTCCAAACTTTTAAAAATATTTAAATTTATTTCTTCATAACTGCTAACAGCCGTCAACATAAAAATAAAGTCAGGTTTAAAATTTGTTTCTTCATCTTTTTGAAGGGGCGCGGAAACAGGTGGTACATAACAAAAGCGATTTGGACAAACATAAAACGTTTTGGATTTGTAGATTTTATCTAAGTTGAAAATAAAAGAAAGGTTTTACTTTTATCTATCGTAGTGGGGCAAAAAGAACATTTCAGGCTATTTGTGGTTTGAATTTAAAATAAAGAACTGATTTAGGTTGTCCAAAAAAGGTTTTAGATAGTTGAAGTAAAAATATTATGATTAAATAAAATTGTACCAAAATTACTGGTATAATAGGTTTTAATTTTTATAACTGTTGCCTATTTTATTATTGAAATAATAATCCATTTTTAAACAATGTTTTATTGTGACTTGTGACAACTCATATAATATGACAAATAATGACAACCAATATAATATCAGGATAACAATAAATCATATTATTTAAACAATCTGGCTCAATCAAACGACGAAAATCATTATTTTAAAATTTTGTAATATTACAAACTGCAATGGTTCTTAATATGTCTGGAATTATATTTTTTGTAAGGTAATAATTTAATTCGCTTGACACTTGATTTGTAATTCTTCAATTCTTCGTGGATTTTATTTTTCCCTTTTTTTTTCTTTACGATATCCTGAACCTAAATTTTGCTAGAATATATTTTTTTAAGATAAATTTTCTTTTTTTTGTAAATATATTTTATGGGTTGTTTTTTTTTGTATAACCAATATAAAATTATTTTGATTTGTGGTTTCCTAAGGCTATAGTTTTATTATTTTCATCGTCGTATTGTGTATGTAATAATGTATTCAAATATTCAATGTTTTTAAATATAAGACCACAAGGGAAAAACAGGAAATGTCACAAAATATCAAAAAATTTAGTTAGCTTCGCCATCTAGTAGAGACATAGTTATATTTTATTATAAAGACATCTCCTGTAGAAGAAACGGCAACCATTAGTAGCCACGTATAAAATATGAACACAAGGGAAAAACAAAAATATCTATCCAAAATCACAAGAACAGGGGATTTCCAAAATTATCGGTTCAATTTTAATAAACTTAAACATCTGTAGTTCACAAGTGTTCCTTTCAGGACCCCAGAACTATTATAATAAAGGTACATCATTCCTCTAAAAAAATAAAAAAACAACAGTAAAAAACATTTGGTAATTAAATACTATTACTCAATTACCATAGAATACTTTTAGGTCTTAAATAATATAAAAAAAACAAACCCAATTCTACAACATGATAGCTGACCTGACCTAAATTTGGGCATTCCCCCTTTGACTTTTAAAATTAAGTTTTTGAATATTCCTTATTTTTGCGATAAAGAATAGCCATTTTTGTGTATTGTTTTATAAAAATGACTTAAAAATAAATGTTTAATTATGTAATGCAAATACTTTAATAAACAAAATTTGATATATTTCAACTATTTCATTATTGAATTTAAAGAATCTTAAAGTTCCAAATTTTAAGATCGATATTTCTCGTAATTGATTTTTGTGATATTCCGTTTTCCCCCTGTGGTCTTTATATGGTTTTTTTTTGTTGCCTAAATTTAACATTTAAATAAAAAATTAAAGTCTTTTATATTCCGAAAAAAATATTTAGCCTTATCGTTACCTTTTTGTTTATTATTTTCTGGTATAAAACCATATGTAGTGCAAACAAATATTGTTGGATTGTTTAAAACAAATATTTTAAAATTATATCTGTAAGAGCTGTAAGCAAGTGGTTTTTTTAAATGATTAGCTGTATAAATGGCTCGCCCTTGTATTTATCTTTATATTTGAATGTAAAAAACGCACACTTTGCCATTTTCAGTAATAAATGATATTTTCTTTTAGTTACGCTATTTTTTCGGGCGGGTGTATTACTGTTGGTTGTAACTTTAAAACTTTCCTTTAAAAAATAATACTTTAATATCTTAATATTTTAGCCTTTCTCTGATCTTAATAGTTCTAAACATAACTAATATGTTAATTTATTAAACCCTTTTAACCTATTAAAAAAAAATCAAGTTAATTGGCTAGGTTATTAACGAAATAAAAATACACCTACGATTAGCTAAAGTTTGGGAATCCTGCCACATAGACAAGTGTATTCAATAAAGAAATTTGTGATTTTTTACAAATTAAATATTTAAAAACATGTTTATTTTGTCACTTTACATAAAGTCCAAGGTCCGAATAAGGGACGACCCTCACCCATTTGCCAACCGGATAAAAATCATTTTTTATTATTACTATATTTACTCTATTAGTATTGCAAATGAGTTACCCTAAAATTATTAAGGCAAAGAAAATTTTTTTTAAATTTTAAAAAACCCTTTTTAATTTTTAAATTTTAAAATTAAAAAATTAATAAAAAATTTCATTTCTAAAACTAAGAAAAAAAAAGTAATATATCAGTAGGTAGTATCATGTAAAATAAACAAATTTAAATTGGATTATACAGAAATATTAAATTGTTCATAAAATTGTTTTTTAATTAACCATAGTCTTGAATCACATTTTAGATTATTACAAACATTTGCTTACATACTATATTTGACTACTATTAGATGTAAACAAATATTAAAATAGTTTTAAATTATGGTCAAGGGCAAATATATTTTTTAATTTTAAAACCTTTGGATTTTTAAATTTTAAAATTAATAAATTATTTAAAGTTTTATTTCTAAAATTAGGGGAAAAATAGTGGTATATCGGTAATAGTATCATGTAGAATAAACAAATTTAAATTAAACACAGGAAGTATCATAACGTGTTCATAAAATTGTTTTTAATTAATCATAGTCTTACCATCACATTTTAGGCACCCCATTCATAATTCTTTTGCTTACATACATTTACTCATATATTAAACAAATGTATTACAATGATTACCCTAAAATTATGGTCAAGGCAAAAAATTTTTTAATTTAAAAAATTTTTTGATTTTTTTTTACTTTTTAAAAATTTAAAAAATAATTAAAGTTTTTATTTCAAAAAATTGGGGAAAAATAGTGCTATATCAGTAGGTAGTATCATGTAGAATAAACAAATTTAAATTGACATTATACATATCATAAATTGTTCATAAAATTGTTTTTTAATTAATCATAGTCTTGACCATCACATTTTAGGCACCCCTTTAATACTTTTGCTTACATACATATTTGACTACTATTAGTATGTAAACAAATGTTTCAATGAGTTACCCTAAAATTATGGTCAAGCAAAAAAAATTTAAAAAACCTTTGGAATTTTTAATTTTAAAATTAAAAAAATAATTAAAGTTTTATTTCAAAAATTGGGGAAAAAAGTGCTATATCGGTAAGGTAGTATCATGTAGAATAAACAAATTTAAATTGACATTATACATATCATAAATTGTTCATAAAATTGTTTTTTAATTAGTCATAGTCTTGACCATCACATTTTAGGCACCCCATTCATAATATTCCCATACTGCTTACATACTATTGTTAAAAAAAAAATGTGTTTATTTTGTTGGTAGATAATGACGTAGCCTCTAATTTGGATCCTTACTACTAGTAAATAGCTAATAAAACCAATTTTTTTTTGTGGACAGGGATCAAATGAGGTTTTTTTGTAATTGAAAAATTTAATTTTTTTTTTTACCTCTAAAATTATCACCCTATTCTTTTATGAGATCAATAATTGCAGCCCTTTGGGTTTTTTTGTTCCACCTAAAAACTTTTTATTTGCATCCCTTTTAAATATTGCATTTTCTTTTGAAAATCCAGTATATTATGTTACACTTCTTTTGCAATAAATCTTGTATTTATGTATGTTAAAAAAACTTTGTACTTGGTATGCTGATGTAAAGTTTGTCAGTATCCGGGGTAGTGCACTAGGTTATATACTTCCCAACCGCTGTGTTCACACATCGTCGTTGTGGTTGGGCCCAGTAAGATCTTTTGGAACATGCCTAAAAGGTGGTTATCGGCAACTCTTGTTGCCCCGTATGGAACGGGATCCAAAGCTAAGATGAACACAAGGCTTTAATCAATGTTGGTATACCGTGTGATGAGTAAATACCTGGCCTTAAACAGGGTCCCCACCGGTGCCTCTGAGATACAGGGCGACCTCTCAGAGTATCAGCCTTTGCGGCAATGGGGCTCTGCCGTGGTGGACTATTACTTCCCTGCTCCAAACAGAAAGCGGACAACCGTGCTAGGAAAAAAGTGACAAAGGTGGTGACCGAAACGGATAAATCCGTTTCGGAGGGCCCCAAGGTCAAAGAGATAATGGGACCGAAACGGGTGAACCGTTTCGTAAGGTGCCCTGAGTCACCGGCGCCTTTTCACGGGGAAGGGCTAATCCATTCCGAACAAACGGTGCTTGGGAAGGGTTCCTGAATAAACACAAGGCGGAAAGAACCGCCTTTATAGGAAAAAAAGGGGTTTCCCCGGCTTTGAACAAAAAGCGGATAGGACCGTTTTTATCGGAAAGGCCGGAGATGCGGCCTCAGAAAGAACATCTGGTTCCTGTAACAAGGACCGGTAGCTACCCGTCACAGACCGGGAAGGAGGGCAGATGGATCTAATCGTCTGCTCGTCATCCTTCAGGAGACAGGGACACCAGAACCCATCAAAAACATTGTGCTCGTGTCCGGTAGCAACACGGTATGAGGAATTGAACCCAACGGTATCGGATTTATTAGATGTCCGATCCTTGGGGAAATAAAAAGGTGTGAGCCCAATAACCGGGGTCGCAGTGGAGGGCGTAAAAAGTCCACTCACTTTAAACCTACCTACCTACCTATATACTTTTTGGAAACTTTACATAAATCCTTTCTATAGATACTGATCACCTATATCATTTTATTATTTTCTTAAATCACTTAAGATTGTGAATACAGGATGTTACTTAATTAGTATTGAAAACTTTAACCGCAAATTAAATCTTAAAAAACATGTTAAAAACTCCCTATTATCATGGGTCAGGAGATGTTTAATAACCGGGATATAGGGTTTTAAAAAAAGATTAATATTATTATCTTATAATTCCAATTTTCGAAAATTTTAAAACTTTGTTATTGTCAGTCAAGTGGTATTTAGCATTTAAAACAGTGACGGAGTTACATCTCGCATTGAAAAGTAAAATATCCCAATTTTAAGGCCCACCAATTTTTTAATATAAATAATTTTATTAATATTGCTTGTTTTATTTAGGAAAAAAGTACCCTTTTCAACTTTTAGAAAAACCAAACAAAAGAAATTCCCCTATAATTCAATCAATTCTCAAAATGTATTTTTTTGGCCAAATAAACTTATTTGGTATGAAATCTTTTTACCGAAATTTATAACAGTTCAAAATTAAAATATTTTTGTTCCAAAATAGTACAGCGGCTCTAAACTTGGCTGAGATTCGCGTCAGATCGAAGAATATTGCTCGTCTAAACTTGCAATGTTCACTTTTGTGTTCATTGTTTCCCTCAGTGGCGGTACCAAAAACCACACCATCATTCACACTTGCATTTCACGGCTCTCTTGCCGTGAGTGTAGAGCCGTCTGTAGATCTCATAATAGCACAACTTAATTCGGTTAGTTTTGGTTACTTCCGGTAATGTAATTTTATTGTTTGGTATTAATTGAATTTTTGGGTAGTTGAAGATTTATTTACAGATAATTGCTAGAAAGGAAGTTTTTTTAATAAAGGGGGCAATAATATTGAATAATTAGAATACTAAAAAATTTATAGGCATAGAAATTTGGATACTTTACTTTTTAATGTATTTTGTAACTCCGCCACCGTTTAAGATTAATACTCTTCTAAAAGGCTTGTCTAATTGGAACAAAGAAAAATGTTTTTTTTTTTTACACCCTATATTTTGTTTATAGGAAATATTTTACTTATTTTTTATAGTTATTCAGGTATCAAGGGATATACGTTGACCGAAAGCGTTATTATCCTTAATACCCGTGGTGCCTTCAACGTTTAATGTCCGACTAAATATTCTTTATATGAGAAAAATTTGAATGAATTTTGTATTAGTTTAAACCAAATCAAGTACTAGCATTTACCTGAAAAAATTGTCGAAACATAATTGTGGTAACCATGGTTGTAAGTTATTTGTCAATAAGACAGAATAAAAATAATTTTGCGATTGAGACATAAAAATGTCCGAAGTAGTGGAAAATACTCATCTCCCCCAAGATATTTTAGTGAAAGCTGCTAAAGCTGAGCATGCGCTTGTGCCAGAAAAAATTAGGCGGATTTACGAGAAAGAATATTTCCATTTTGAGGCCTGGCTGACAGAACACTGCATGGACCGTGTGGACGAAACCGTTTTGATGGCTTATATTCAAGATTAGTCAGAGTCATATTCTCCAAATTCCCTTTGGACAAAGTTTTCAATGTTACGTAAAGAATTAATAGTTCATAAGAAGATAAGAAGTAATGAAAAGTTGATTTCTCTGCAACAGTTCCTAAAGCAACTTGGGAGAAATTATCAGCCTAAAAAGTCGAAGTTTCTGACTCGCGAACAAGTTATAACTTTTTTGAAAGAAGCGCCAACTGAAAAATATTTGGCAGATAAAGTTGCATTAGTGACAGGTGTATTCGGAGCTTGTAGAAGAGACGAGCTTGTAAAAATGAAGTTTTCCGATGTGCGTGATATGGGTCAGCATATATTTATTGACATTCCACAAAGTAAAAATGGGCAAGCAAGGAGCTTTTTGGTTATTGATGACAGTGAAATGTGCGCAACAAAGTTAATTCGGGACTATGTGTCTTTGCGACCTAAAAGTGCACCTATTAATAGGTTTTTTTTGTGCTATCGTGATAAACGATGTACTGTGCAGTCTATAGGTAAAAATACATTTGGAAATATACCCTTTAAGATTGCTACATATTTGGGTTTACCTGATGCTAAGGCGTACACAGATCATTGTTTAAGACGTACAGCGGCAACAATTCATTCTGATGCGAGAGGTAGTTCCGAGAGTTTAATGAGGTTAGGAGGCTGAAAGAGTTCTTCGGTAGCACAGGGGTACGTGGATGATAGTGAAAGCTCCAAATTGGCTAATGCTTCCCTTGTAGTTGGAAAAAGTATTACTTTAAGTAACACAGCAACTGCGGTGGGGTACGGAAATGTGGAATTTTCCGGTCAGTTTGAAAATTGTACGTTTATATTGTGTAAGTATGTTTGTATTTTCGTTATAGATGCTTAAATAAAGATAATTTATTTTTTATTTATTGGTAAATTTGTAGGCCCTAGGGCGTTATTTTTTTAAATAACGCCCTAGGGTAATATTTCGTATTTAACTGACTTTGACATAATATTATTATTTGTCAAATAATATACCAGTCGGACATTAAAGTTATAATTGCGGTACTGCGCTATAAATGATAACTTTTTTAAAAAATCATAACTTGGACCCCTTTTAAAGTGGAAAAATATTTATAAAAATAGATTGTTTTAATATGCTTAAGGCGACCGCTGTTCCAAACGTAGTTTTTTCAAAATCGCAGTTTAAATATTTTGCAGTGATATAAAGAACGATTTAAAATATTCAATTTTAGAGATTTTTCCAACTTTTCCAACCATATTATTTATTGTTAAATTAAAATTAAAATAATTTTTTTTACTCTAAAATAAAAAAATGGCTATTTTCCGGTTTTTTTCATACAAAGACTGGGAAAAGCTAACTTTTGTACAGATTATGGGTTTTTAGGTTATATGCACCTTTTTTTAGATGGCAATGGTGGTTTTCTGTTAAATTGTAATTAACAAAAATCTCTATGCTTTATCTTCAGGGTATAATGGCTAGTTCCATCCAATCTTTTTCTATTATGTTTGATTGGGTATACAAACAGCTGGAGGGTGCTTATGTGGTATCCGTCAATCAGTCAAACAAAGTTGGGCCCTCTTTCAATAAGACCGTCAAAGAATGGGGTTAAAATCGCGTTAAAACAAGTGATAAAACTGGAATAAAAGGTCTGTGTTCACCCCTGGCTGCGACGTGTAATGAATATAATAACAACATCGGCGTTGCTAATAATAATTGGCAATTCAAATGAAGCGACCTTCTTAAAAAGAGCAAAGGGGGTTACTGCTTTCACATAGGACTAAGGGTGTTCGCCTGTGAAACGGCCCATTGTTAAGGTAGACAATTATTGCGATAGGAGGCTTGTGGTGCTACGGTCCCGATAATTCCCTTATTATTAAAAAAATCTGTCGGTTTCGTCCCCCACGTTACACAATTCAATGGATTTGGCTTATGCTGATTTTAAGCCACTATCTTTTTTAAATATTTATTGATCGCATGGTAAAGAATTTTTTTTGTATCGATGTTTAGCATCATCTCGTCTCGCTCATTCTTTATTGTGCCTTATCAATCATTAGTATATTAGGTTGTGGGTTGTATATATAAAATATATATATATATATATATATATATATATATATATATATATATATATATATATATATATAAAATATATATATATATATATATATATATATATATATATATATATAAAAAGGTAATCGCCAGATTTGGCCATAGGAAACCATGTAAATTTTGTCATTGAAATATGGCTCCCCTATAAATTTAAAAAAAATTGTATTAGAATATTTTGAAGACGTTGATAAGATTAGCTCACGTACTAAATTTTGTTTTTTCTGATAAGGCAATTAAAAAGTTATTAAAAAAAACTATTTGTGAAATCGTTGCATACCTCAATACCTTAATGAATCCACCAGTAATAAATAAAATGTCTTGTCAACTTTTTAATTGACGTTTTACTTTGTATTAGTTATTTCAAAATGTTTTACAGTATTGAAGAGAAAATTACAATGATTAAATGGTATTACATGAAAAATAGTTATCGAAGAGTATCCGACATGTTCTCTCCGTTTTTTCCTGACAGACACATTCCAAGTAAGACAACAGTTCAAAATATCGTTCATAAGTTTGAGACAAAAGGTACTGTTATTAATAAATGCAACTGCTTGGAGCGGAATAATAATGTACTCGATGAAAGAGCTCAAGAAAATAATGCCGATTTAGATGTTTTACTTCATGTAGAAAAAAAATAAAGGAATTAGCACCAGGTTTCTTGGCAAAGTTGTAAGAAAGAATCACAGCACAGTACTATGCAAATTAAAGAAATATAAATATCATCCGTACAAATATCAAAGACATCAGGAATTAACGGAAGGCGATGAGATCCGAAGAGCAGATTTTTGTTTTAAAGTTATGGAAATGGCGAATAACAATAGGGACTTCTGACGCAATATTTGTTTTAGTGACCAATGCACCTTCACATTAAACAATGAACCGAACGTTCAAAACATCAGATACTGGAGCAAAGAAAATAAACACAGATTTGTATCTACAAGGACTTAATACGCTCAAAAGGTAAACGTTTGGGCAAGTATATTTGGACATCGGATTATTGGACCTTTTTTCTTGAATCACAATTTGGAAACAGAAACTTTTTTAGAACTATTACAAAATCAAGTGGGCCGGCATTCGAAGAAGTCATCTGACAATCAAGACATTTGGTTTTAAATGGATGATTATCCTGCACACAATTCACGAGAAGTAAGGGAACATGTTCAAAATGTTCTAATGGATTTACTATAGGACCAAATTACACCATAAATTGGCCAGATCTTTCGCCAAACGACTTCTTCCTTTGGGGTCATATTAAAAATGTTATTTATACAAATTTGAGTTATCAAAATTTAGAAGAATTAAAAGTTTCAATTTCAGCGGCGTGCGATCGTTTATAACCGTTTAGGATATTGCTTAGCAGTAAACGGAGGTCTGTTGAGCATCTAATTAAAAAACATTAGCTTTTAGTTTCAATGTGTTGTGTACATTTTTAGACAGTTTTTAAGTGTGTTTTTCACCCTTCTATAAAATTGTTCAATTATGTAAAAATCTCATTATGTATTTATTAAATGATTACAACCGTTATTTTCTCTTCAATACTGTAAAATATGTTAAAATAACTAAACAAAGTAAAAGTGGGTAATTGTCTGAAAGGCCTCCCCCGTTTGACCAAATTTTAAGGGGTTTTTGGGGCCTGATTAGAATTGAAAAAATATTTTTCGGAATGTTTTGTTTCCGAGATATTATCATCAAAATTGAAAATCAAACAACCTTATTTCACATTCCTCCTTCTTTTTTTCAAGAATTCTTGATTTTTCATAAAATTGGAATTATTTTAAAACACCTTTTAAAAACTTGTTTTATATTTTTTACACCTTTTTTCCATTTAACAAACCTCCACTTTCACATCGGATCTTGGCCGCAACCATGTATACACTAGGGAATCACCGCCTAGCTTAAAAATAATTCGGTTTTGGAAAAAAAAGGGGTAAAATAAATAAAAATATAAGGTTTTAAAGGTGTTTATAAAATATTATGGACTTAAAAATGAAGGTGTACAAAAGAAGGGGAATTAGTGAAAAAAGGTTGGTTTGTTTTCAAGATGAATATCTCGAAAAACGTTCCAAAAATTTTTTCAATTCTAATCACGCCCAAAAAAAAATTTGAAAGGAAAACTTTCGAAATTACCAAAAATTAATTAAAAATTAAGACATTTCATTTATTACTGGTGGTTCTTAAGGTATTTTAGGGTATGCAACGATTTTACAAATAGTTTTCTTAAATAACTTTTAATTGCTCTATCAGAAAAAAACGAAATTAAGTATGTGAGCTAATCTTATCAACGTCTTTAAAATATCAATACATTTTGTTGTAAATTCAATGGGGAGAAAATTTCAATGTACATATCAAAATTTACATGGGATTTCCTAGGCCAGTCTGGCAATGCACCACCCGGTATAATATATATATATATATATATATATATATATATATATATATATATATATATATATATATATATATATATATATATATATATATATATATATATTAATATATTAATATATATATATATATATATATATATATATATATATATATATATATATATATATATATATATATATATATATATATATATATATATATATTTATATTTTTAAATAAATAATAAACCTATATATAATTATCAAATGGGAACATTTTTTCCTAATTAATTTGGGGAAATTTTCTACTGGCAAAAGTTTTTGCTTAAAACATTATGCCAAATAATGTATATAAGGATGATCACGTGACTTTTTTTAGCTATCAAATTTGACATTAAAAAAAATCACAAATTGAAGCATTAGCTTCAAAATTTTAAAAAATGGTATGGAAAAAAGTTGCATATCTTCAAATTTTACAACCACATATCATTTTTCAGACCTCTAGTGCAATTTTTATGTTTTCCCAATTTTTGTAGTTTTCTACTATATCGATTATTTAAATATATTTAAAACCCTCTAAAATTATTTTTTATTAAAATTATCCTTTAAATAAGATCCGAAACTTTGTGCAAAGTTAAAAAATAAACCCTGCAATAAATTGACGTGCCGGGATAAAGGGTGACATGAAAATTTGATCAAAATTAATGAAGCAAATATCTGTCACGTCAAGAAAGCAGTTGTTAAGAAATTGTTTTTTTGTTATTTTAATATTTTTCCTAAAAAAGGGTTAACATTTTTAGAAAAAAAATATTATAAAAAAATACAATTCTTAACAATGACGTGACAAATTTTGGTTTTAATTTGTTCAATTTTTTCATGAATTTTCCCATGTTCGTTGTCATTTAACGGATATGTTTTTAACGTTACCAAAGTTTTTTGGGCATTTTAATTACCAGTATCTATATTAACAATTATTTTATAACATTGTCCGATATTTTAATGTAACTATTTAGTAACAAACAAAAATTAAGTGTGTTTTGTCAGTTTTTTGCGGAAATTATACCATATTTGCATCAAGTTTGACGCTATTTCATTGGGGTATTTTCTATTTTTGTACAAAATTATTTGTACCAGTATTATTAAGTATCAGGATCATATTTAAAAGTTAATTTTAATACAAAAAAATACTTTAAGAGGGTTTTAAATAAATTCGAATACGATAAAGACACCATATTCCGACGTTTGCTGAATCGAGCCCTAATCCCGCCCTATTCTCTAAGACAAATTTAGACAATCAGTTTCTTTAAACTGACAACGAATATTTAAACGCGATCAAATTTATTCGTTACAGAATTTATAAGATTGCCCATCAACGCCATATTGGTGAAGTAAGTCACTGTCATTTGGATCTACTTTACATTTAGTTCCATCCCGGTCAGTCTGGGTCTCACAGTGAGTGAAAAACAACTGAATTTTGGTAACTAGATCGATTGAGGTGATTAACAATTTTCTGAAAATTGAAGGTATTTGTCCACCCATGCGGGTTGCATTTTTCTTCTATATGAAGGAAAAGTGTTAAACATAACTTTTATTGGTTTGGTTTAAATTTTGAACATACTTAGAAAAATACGTATAAAAAAGATACGTCGGAATAAGGGTCCATTTTTGTTACCAGAGCAAGTCGCCGTAAATGAAATAGGGATTTTCTTTGTTGTATTTAAATCAAATTTTAAAATCTATATGAACGAATTAGACAAAACATATTAATAAACTGTACATTAGTCTTTAATATATGTT
>JAHBCN010013872.1:0-23829 GCA_019359885.1 Listronotus oregonensis
AATAAATTTTTTTCCATTTCCATATAAACCAGGGCCAAAATTGTTTGTTTAATTTTTAAATGGTTTACCGTAAACGCCGTTAATTTTTACAGCTTTTTTTTTGGGCAAAAATTTACCGAAAAAATTTTTAAACTTTAAAAAAAAAAAATTTTTTCAAAACCTATTTTTTTTTAATCTCCCTTTTAATTATTACTGAAAATATTTTAAAGGGAAAAACAAAATTTATTTAAAAATAATAATAATAAAAAAACGAACATTTGCTCCCGGAAAAAAAATTTTATTATAAATTTTTTGGCCATTAAGCAGGGGAAAAAAATTTTAAAGGTTTCCCGGTTAACTATTAAAATAAAATTTCTAAAGGCTTACTTTGGGGAGATGTGAAATTTTTAGAAAATTTTTTTTAAAAAAATTTGGGGTTTAAAACCAAAAAAATATTTTTAAAAAAAGGGGTTTCCCCCAAAAAAATTGTTTAAATTTATTTTTTTTACTGACCTAATCAAATTTGTAAAATTGTTCTTTTTTTTTAAAAAACAAAAAACCATTATTTTCATTTTAACAATATTTAAGACTTTTTAAAAAATATGCCCCCTAGTTTTAAAATTTTTTCCCCTTTGGGGGTTTTCTTTGTTTGTTTTTAAAATTTTGGGGGGGTTTTGGGGCCCGAGGGCGAAAATTTATAATACCCGGGACCGGGAAACCCCCCTTTTCAGAAAATTGGGATGCCCCAACCAAAGGAAATATTAAACGATGTTTTGTCACAGCATAATGTTTTTTCAGCCGAATATAAAGTTCCCCAAAAAAAAAAAAACCCAAAAAAAAATAAAAAAATGTTTTTTGCCTTTTTTTTGCACCAAGACTTTTAAAAATTTTTTTTTTTAATTTTTTTTTAAAAAAAATTTTTTTAATTTTTTCCCTATTCCCGGAGGGACTTAAAAAAAAAAAGTTTTAATATTTTACATTTGGTTTATTTAACAAATATTTCTGCCCTTTTTTTTAAAAAAACAATTTTTTATAGGTTTTTCAAAAGGGGTTTTTACAAAAAATCGGGCACCCCCAATTCAACAAAAAAAAAACAAGGCTTTTTTAATATATTATATTCCGAAGAAAAGTCAAATACCCCCCTTTTTTTTTTTTGGTTAAATTTTTTTTTTAATTTTTTAAAAAAAAGTTTTTTGTTTCCCCAAAAATTTTTTTTCCCTTTTTTTATTTTTTTTTTTTAACCGATTAAGTTGATATTTGGATAACAAAAAACCCCCTTAATAATTTTAATTTTTAAGCAAGGGGACTTGATTGGGGTAAAGTTAAATTATAAACTTTTTAAACGCATAAAAACTTTGAAGTCGATTTTCTGGCTGAACCGTAAGGATTTTCGAAATTAATCAATAGAACATTATTTTTTAAGTTTATAATTTTCCTTTAACATGTTATACTCTGTTTAAAAATATCTGTTGAAATTGGGAAAAGGTTATAAAAGGGAAAATTTTTTTTAGGAAAGTCCCTCTAGCGTATAAAGAATAACCAAATTTTTTCTTGAATTGTAAAGTAAAAAAAATTTTTTTCTTATACCAAAAATTAACTTAAAACGGTTAAAGAATAAAATAAATATGCCAAAAAAAAAAAAAATTTAACAAAAATTGGGGGGAATTTGAATTTTCTCACATAATTTTTCTAACATTTTTTTTCAATGTAAAAACACCCCAAAATTTCCTGATGTTGTTTTTCCCGGGAAACCCCGTATAACAAAATTTTTTAATTTTTAAAAATTTTTATTTAAAGTTTTTTTCCCGTTTTTTTTTCTTTTTTTTGGGGGGTTTAAAAAAAAATGGTTATTTCTTTTTAAAAAAATATTACTTCTTTGTACCCATTTACCTTATATTTTAACCAAAAATGAAAAAAAAAAAATTTAAAAAAATTTTTTTTATTAAAAAATTTTAAAAAAAAAATTCAAGATTTAAAAGGGAACCCAATTTGACCTAATAAAAAAATTCCTTTTCATTTTATTTCAGAAATGAACTCGACAGCGTCTACTCCGTCCGTAGAAGACTTAAAATTAGACCTAATTTATCAAAAAGACGCCGTAATGGATGCCTTGGAATTTTCTTTCCGAACACGAGCGCGTCTCATCGGACTCTAAAATTTCCCAAAAAAGTTTACAAAATTCGCCAGGTTTCAGGATCAGGTAAAATATACTTTAAATTTAAAATTAAGGGAAAACTGCTTTATTCTAAAAACCCCAACCCAAATATTATAAAAGAACATGGGGAAATTTTTCAATAAATTAAATATAAAAGGGGGTTTTCCAAAAAAATAAATTAAAATTTGGGAAATTTTTTAAATAACCCAAAAAATAAATTTTTAATTGTCGTCCGGACTGAAATAAAATTTTGTCCCTTTAAAAAAAAAAAAACTTCTGTTGCATTTTTTAAAACCATAAGATCAAAAAGCTTTGTCTATGAAATGTCTACCTGTTTAACGGCAACAATAGTTCTAAATGGACCTCGTGATTTACGCATATTAAGTCAGTGATGGAAGGACGGGTTTAAAAAAATGAATGGCCTTTTCTAAAAAAAAGAATAAATCGGGTTATAATAAAAAAAAAGGTAACTGTAGCTCTTAATATTACCATGACATAGATTAGATGCATTTTTGAATTGGTTTAAAAAGGGTTTTTTCAAAAAAGTTAAAAACCCCAAAAACTTCAATAAATAAAAAAATTTAAAAAATTTCCAAAAAAAATACCTGACAATGTGTTTTTAAAGAAAATATTGGTCTGATGTTCCTAGAATGTAAAACAAAGGAAAGTAATTTAAAAATCATACTGGTTAAAAATATTTTAAAATCATATTATACAGGGTGTCCATAACTAATTTACAATAGAGCATCAAAATAGACCGAATAGGTTTTATGAATTTTTTTGAAATTTTACTCATTAAAGAGATACAGGGTGCTCAATGTGAATATTTATTTTCAAAAATAGAGCACAATTTGAAAACGGTTGAACCTTTAAATTAAAAATTGGCATATTTATGTTTTTTAGCTTGAGAAAAATAAGTCTTTTAATATTTTTCAGATTTTCGGTAGAGGGCGCTAAGTACACACACTGAGTTTAATAAAACTATATATTTTTTAATATTAGGTATGTTTTAATAAAATTGTCTTAAAGATACACTTTTTAACTTAAAAAGTATACTTTGTCGATTTTAAGATCTCTGGCTGTTTTCAAGATATTTGAACTTAAATGTTTTATTGCGTGCTATATTCTAAGCCAATAGAAATCAATAGGTTGCAAAGTTGGCCATGAATTTCTAAATATATGCCAACAATCGAATACGACTATTGCCTAGCAACTAAATTATTCGATTGTTGGCATTCATTTAGGAATTCTTGGCCAACTTTGGAACCTATTGATTTCTATTGGCCTGGAACATAGCACGTAATGAAACATTTAAGTTCAAATATCTTGAAAACGGCTAAAGATATCAAGATCGACAAAGTAAACTTTTTAAGTAAAAAAAAGTGTATTTTTAAGAAAATTTGATTGAAACGTACTTAATATTACGGGAAAGAAATAAAAAGATAGTTTTATTAAACTCAGTATGTGTAATTAGCGCCCCCTAGAGAAAATCTTTAAAAAATTTAAAGATTTTTTAAGTTTAAAAACATAATTATGTCAATTTTCAATTTAATACGTTTAACCGTTTTCAACACCCTGTAACTCTTTAATGAGTAATATTTCAGAAAAACTTATAGAACCTAATCGGTCTATTTTGATGTTTAGTATCTCCAGTTGCTCTATTGTTCATTAGTTATGGAACATCCTGTATAGATAATTTAGCAACTTACAGCTCTATTACTGTATTTTTATTCCTATGAAACATAATATGTGGCAAGACCAATTTGATGATTTTCGGCCTACTTTTCTCGGCGAGATGTCGTAAAATTTGGCTCGACTTCCTTCTTCCTTCAGCCTTTAATCTCCCGCAAGATTGTTTGCGTATTTTTACTGCAAATACATTATTCTGTGCTTAATTGCGTTGGGTTCATTTAGGAAAAACATAATTTGCTTAATTATTTTTATTTAAGACTATTTAAGACTAGTATTTAAATCTACTAGAATCAGGGTAAGAAAATATGATTGCGTAAGATTAGCTTATTGTATTAGCTTGAGTAGGATTAACTATATTTTAGTGGAGAAACATGTTTTACTTATTTGAACCCAGTTTTCTCACAGTTTTACACTGTTTTTTGTAAAAGAAAAAATTACGTGATATTTGCCGAGAACCACGTGAAATTAGGTGAGATTCGCCTTGACCTCCCCTTTTCCCTCCTTAATTGCCTTATGTAATTAACGGACGCCCACTGACACTAAAATTTAGTAAAAACGAGCTGCCTTTCAAGACGAGGGGTTAAAAAAGTGAATAAATACTGTTTGATTGCGTCAAACACGTGCTGGAAGGGCAAAAAAAAAAAAATACTGGTAATGTTACCAACTCTTGGTAATATGAATAAATAATGAAAGAATGTTTCTTTCACATTGGCATAGATAGTTTATTTACTACACATTTTAAAATATAATTATTCCTAATATATTTTTGTTATAAGTAATTTTTACTTCGATATATAAGTATTTAAGTAAATTTTACTCACAATCAGTATACGGCAAATTTAAAGACAAAGCCTTCCTATCAAATTGTTTAAAAGATGTTGATACCTATTTAATGGCATTTTTCATTTCAAACCAATTTTTATTTTTAATGTGGTCTCACTATATATTTCACTGCAACCAAATGCGTACAATTCTTAAATTCCTGTTTTCCATTTTTTCTTTGAAAACACAGGCATATCAGCTGCCTACCAAAGAAATCGTTGGTATTACAGCATATTAACTAAAGTGAAATTATTTTGCTTGCCAAATGTATTTGTAAATTAAGATCTCTGGGTAAAAATAACTAATTGAGTTTTGTTGTTTAAATGCAACCTGTTTTATCTACTACTTGGTACCTATCATAAATAACGGGTTTTTAGATGCCAAGCCCATTTTTTTTACGTTTCGTCTATAATACCATAGCAAAGCGTGCAGATATTAGATTAAGATAAAAATTACACATCCACTAAAATCTGGGTAAAATTTTACTTATCTTCTTTTCGAATTTGATGCGCTGATCAAAAATCTAATATAATTTTTTTTTCGGCAACCTCCGGTTTTTGAGTTGAGGCCTCCAAGTGAACTAACCTCAAAATAGACGTTATTTCCTAAAATTCCTTTTTTAAATTATCATCATTAAATGAGAACATACAATGATTGGGAACTTACACATTAAACAAATACACTAAAATTTACAATATTTTAATATTTTTTTTAGTGAAAACCTCAACCACCTCGAATGAATCCATTTTTTCCTGTTCGCCATTTTACTTAATTCTGTACATGGTCATAATAATGTCGGAAAACAATATTACCATGCAGAGATATATCTGGATTTAACTTTTTTAAACGTTGCGTGGGAATAAAAAAACTTAAGAGATCAAATATACTCATAATTTTTTTCGTTTGACTCACGGTTTTCACCTAGAAAAATTATATCTAGATATTTTTTTGCATGGTGATATTCTTTACCGATATCGTCATGCAGAGAAACGGTTGGGATTTCTCTAAGCCCAAACCGTGCATCGGATTGAAAAAAATTAAGTGATCAACTTTGCTAAGAAATGATTAGGAATTTCAAAAATAATTTTAATTTTAAGAGAAATCAGTGGCATACCATTAATGTCTGCCAAAAAAGGCAGGTCAAATTTCTTACGAACGCCACTGGTAAAAATAAAAAAATATGGTACACTAAAAAATGCGTCTTGATACATAATACATAAATGCCAAATTTTATTAAAATATCTAAGGTGTTATTACAGATATTTCGTATAAAGTTTTTTTCTTAAAATGGACCCAAAAATCGCTCCCTTAAATATTGATATTTAATTAAAAAATACGCTGTATAATGGCCTATGACCTGTAACAGACATACTTCATACCGTTTAAACTTTTTAAAATTAGTAAAAAGCAAAAAAACGTATATATTTTCAGGTCGACATTATTTTTACTCTGCGCCAGATTTTACGTCGTTACGGCTTACAGCATACTGCTGACACTAACGGAAGAAAAACATTTCAAAAATATCAATTTCACCAAATTGAATTTAAACCTGTCGATTGTCGACCGTTGGAAAAATTGAATTTGGATCTTTTTTTTTACTGCAGTACAAACAAATAATAAAGCAGGCTGTTAATATCGCAATTTTTAATAAAAATTGTATTCCTCTTGTTTTTGTAGCGTTGCAGGCTCCAAATTAAAACGGTTTTCTTATTTAGAAGGTAAACATTGACCCTTATATTTAAAATTGTGTAATTTTCAATAATATGTGATTTATTTACTAAAGAGAATAGGCTGACAAGTTATTACTGTGGAAAAATATTAGTTTTTTTTCAGATATTAAGGCGCAAAGTTCTTTAAGTGATTAAAATTAGAACAAGTTATTTAAATTTTTATCATTTAACTATTTTAAATTTAATTTTATGTAAGCCACATTCCACTAGGGAACACCAAGTTTTAGTTTCCGTATTTAAACAAAATATATGCTTTACTACTGTGCAAAAGAAAATAAACAAAGCGGATCTGCATAATAACAGAAGCCAAGCGTCACTAGGGGCATTAGTAAACCCAAGGGACGTCCAAGCTGACATGGGAATGCCAAAAAAAACTGGAGGTCCTGGGAGAACGCAAAGGGAGTAACTCTCCTGTAGGTATCAGGACATTCGGGAAAAGAAGGCAACCCCAAAAAAGCCGGGATGACCAAACCCCCCGAGGGAAACCAGGAGTCGAAACAAACACAAAACTAGGAAAACCTCAGTAGAGTAAGCATGGAAAAAGCTTCATAAGGGGCCCATCCAAAAGAACGAAGGAAGAACTACTAAGACAAAGTAGGAAAAACTTTGCATAAATGGATTGCTAACAGAACACGATAACCTAAGAGGACACCCACAAAGATAGGCTCATACAATGGGGACCCAAGTTGAAAATTTGCAAAGGGGGAAAAACACCTACCACATACTTTTGTAAATGTGAAGCGTTAAATCACAAAGACAGGAACAAAAGACAGGAATATATCAACCAACCAGCCTCAGGATTATACAGACTTGTAGAAGGAACAAGACTAATGGGAGGTTTGGTATAAAAGACAATGGGAAATTAGGCACAAAAAGCCCAAGAGGCCGCGCTGCCTTCGGTAGTGAAAAACGGCTTCCAGGAAGAAGAAAAAGAAGAAGAAAAAGAGAAGCCGCGTTAAACAAAACCACAAATTTCTAACTGGGTTTAAGATTAAAACATTTCGGTATATTTTTTGCTACGTGCAATGTTAATTTCAATACCTAGTTAAATTTTTAGTAAAAAAAGTATGATTAAGTATATTTGTATTACTATAAGTGTTTGCCAATCACTATTTAATTTACAAAATATTTTAATAAAAAAAAGTAGTTTTTATATTTAAAAACTTTTTAAATTTTTAATCGTATTTTTAAAACAAACCACAATAATACTTAAAGTTTGTTGCAAAATAAAATTTAATTTTTAAAGTCTGGAGATTTGCAATAAATTGGGGTTTTTAATTTTTTTTTCTCGAAAATAAAGCAAAATAGCAAACAACAAAAAAGTTGTATTTTTAGTTGCTTAATCTGAAAAAAGTATAAAACTTGCAAACATCGTACCTTTTTTTCACAATTATTTTTGAAGACGCCACTGACCCTAAAAAAAATTTATTTAATTAAGCTTAAATTAGACTCTTATTAATAAAAATACCACTGACAAATTTGAAGCAAATAGGCTACAGGGAATTTAGGACTATTTTAAAAACCATTTTTTTTAGGTTTAACACCCTGTATATTACAAACTATGCGTTTTCGGACCCATATAGAAACATTTTTTATATTTTTTAAAAAAAAATCACCCTTGAAATTTGGTGGGAATTTTGAATACCCTGTATATCTTAAGCTTATTTTTTTTATTTACAGAAAGATAAATTATACAACAGTAGGACCCAGACTGGAAAAAAAAATTAACTTCGGATAGTTAAACATTTTAAGATCCACATTACCCTTTTCCCAACGGCCCCGCCCTGTACATTAGATTGTGGACCTGGTGGCGGCGGGTCACACTGAAAATGATGAAGAGCCTGCCAAGTGTTTATGTCCATTAGGCAGGGGAGGAGAGAAAAAAGGTAAAAAAAATTAAACATATGTATTTTTGAAAAAAAATATTTAAATTAAATAGGGGACCGCAAAAGCCGTAAAAATGTTTACTTTTTTTTTGGGTATAACAAAATGAACCTTTACAGAATTATAGCTTAGGTCCATGGCAATCTAAAAGGGCCCAAAATGACGACATTATCTAGTAGGTCAAAATTTTTTTTATAACGGAATATGTCATAAAATCTGTCATGTGATAATTATTGTTTCTTATTTTTTTCAAAACATACCCCGATATCTCCGTCACTAATTAAGATATTTGGGAGTTTTTTTTTGAATGATGAATAAAATTTTTAAGAATATGACTGTAAAATGAATTATTTAAAAGGGCTTTTTTTTTTTGTACACCCAAAACAAACTTGAACATTTACTTTTTTTACATCACTTTTAGAGAAATTCGAGAAACTTTTTTTTTAATAAATTTTTGTCATACTATCTGCGTATGAAATAAAGCTAATATAGCAACAAAGAAAAAAACCGGCAGTATTTTTGGGATAAATAACTTTGAAGTTATCGTTACCTAAATTTGAAAAACCGTTCGCCATACCTGCGCCGCGTGGCCTCGCTTTCCCCAAACCGCCCGCTCGCTCGGCCTGATCCGGATTATTTCATTATTTTATTTATGTAGTGAGAGGGGGAAGTTTTTGAAACAAAATAGCGAATATTACTTTTTAATGCTTTACTGAATAATTGAAAGATAAATAGAATATTTTTTTTATTTGACCGATTAAAATTTTTTTTAATTGAAATATTTTTAGGTATTTATCATTTACAAGAAATTTTTTTAAACGAAATGTTTTTACAAAAACCCTCAAAAACGTTAAGATTTTTAAAATAACAAAAGGTTTATTAGCTTAATTACTTAGAATTACAGTAGAGCGAACAAAAAAATTAAAGATAAATTTTTAATTTAAAAAAACTTTGAAACTTAGATACCTACATTTATTAAAAAATTTATTCAAAAATCCTCAAGCCCGAATTGTAAGTCTCTGTGCTTTTTTTTGGTTCCCGCAGTTTACTATTTGCACTACTGCAGCTTTTTTAAACCCTTTGAAAAACAGGTACATTTATTTTTTCTGCAAGTCTTGTCTGAACAACGTATGGAAAAGTTTTTCAAGGTAGGGAAAATTGGGATCAAAAAAAAATTTTGGCTTCCTATTTTTTATAAAATTATCCAACCAATCGAGATGGATCTTTCAATGGCGAATCTTGTATGTGGTTATTGTACCAAATTTTCAATTGATACATACCCCTTTGGGAAAAATATATATAAATGATTTTTTGTGTTATATTAAAGATACTTTAACAGCTGTCTTACCCTTTTTTAAAAGTTCTTTAAATGCGTCATCGCTGGGGGCAACTCAGAAGCTGGCGATTTGATTCAGTTGTCAGGGAAACCCTCGCATTTGATTGAGGGATGTAATGTTTTGGTTTTTATTCCTATATAAATAAAGCGTATATTTTACACTTATTGCCAATGTTCCTTCTTCTGATAAAAAGGGAACGTTTTCTAGCTCTTTTAAGTTCCCAAAATTCTAAAAAATTAAATTCTTTTTGTTTTATACTTTCTTCCTTCTCTTAAAATCTTATTCAAGAAAATTCTGGCCGGCCGCCGGCGCTGCTGCCTGTCGCGGAAAAAACCTGCCGAACGCACGAATGCTCGTTATTTTAATTATCAATATTTCAAAAATTATGAATGGTACACTATTGCGGTGTTTTTTAAAAACTTTGTTGCCATATTAGCCTTCATTTTATACGCAAAATAGTATGGCAAAATTCTTAAAACAAAAAAATTTTCAAATTTCTTAAAAAAATGATGTAAAAAAAGTAAAAAAATTTAAGTTTGTCTTGGGGTTTAAAAAAAAAATTTTTTAAAAAAGTTTAATCCCCCCAATTTTCCTTCTATACGAAAAATTTTCTTTTAAAAAAAGGGATGTGTTGGGAAAAAATAAGAAACATTAAAAAGACATTTTCCGCTATAAAAAAATCTGACCTTCCGTAATCTTTATTGGGAAAACTTTTTAAACTAGGGGAAAACTACATAAAAAAAAAGAACTTTCTATTAAAAAATCCTTTTGGGTTTAAAATAATTTTTCCCTTTTTTTGCAGTTTAATAAATGCAATATGCTAAGCGTTTTTAGGTTTTGTTAAAAAAAAAGGCATCATAATTTAAAAATTAGGATAAGGTTCTTTAAAATTTTTAAAATGGATTAAATAATTATAGTTTTAAAATTTAAACCCTTTTAAATTTTAAAAATTTTCCTATCAACATATTTATTTGTTTTTTTTTTCAATTATTTCAAAATAAATTATTGTAAAACACGCCAACATTCTCTGAGTATTGCAGGCTGATTAAAAAAACCCCGTTGCGTGTTCAAAAATACTTTAAGGCATGTCTGGTTAAGCATAAAAATGTATAGATATTTTATTTAAAAATGATCAGTTAACCTTTTTTGGATTTTTATTGAAATCTAGAAAATTCCAGTTTCAATGGAAAACGGGTTATATAGTTCTAAGAGCCACTTCGGGATATAGGGGGGGAGTTTTTTAAAGTGGGGAAAAAGCGATTTTCAAAAATGGTTCTAAATAGTTTTATGAAATTTTGGTGACGTTGTAAGCACAGGGGGTACATAATTTACGTTATTTTTGTCATTTTATTTTTAGTCCCCTTTAATAAGCGGGGGGTAATTTCATATGGAATGATATGTTTGTTTTTAAAATACGAATGTATGAAAAAATGCATGTCGGTAAAAAAAAGTAAACTGCTTTACCAGTTATGGTTTGACTTATTGTTTTAGTACATCTAAAAAAATTTTTAAAACCCTAATTTTTCAATATGTATGTCCACGGAAAAGGTGTTGAAGAAAAAAAACTTTTTTTTTTTTTTTTATCAAAAAAACTATTTTGAAAAAAAATTTTGCAATCAAAGAGTAAGATTGGAATAAAAACATTTAACTATTTTATACGCGGCGTTCAGAAAATTAAAAAATTAAAATGGTAAAAGTAAAGTTTTTTTGAAAGATATGGAAATAAGTTACTGGAAAAGGTTAAAATTGGTAGTCTCAATAAAATTTAAAAAAAATCTCTTACTTTTTTTTATTTGCCATTTAATTTATTTTAATAAAAATTTAAAAAAATTTTAATATAATTTTAAAAAATTTTTTGTTTAAGAAAAAATGACGATACTGGGCTAATGAATTATAAAAGCAAGGTAAAAAAAATCAACGCCTACTAGAAAAAAAATTTGGAATTAATTAATTGATAATGAAATTTTAATCCAAATAAATAAAATGGGTTTTTTTTTAAAAATTGGTTTTACGTTTAAACAATTTTGTTTAGAATTTTTTTTCCATATCTTTGAAAAAAACACTTTTTCCAAAATTTTTTTTTTTTAAAAACCCTAAAAATTTTAAAAGTTTCCCCTTACCTAAAAAGTAGAAAAAATTTTTTATAAATTTTTTAAAAAATTTTTAAAAAATTTTTATTTAAATCTTTTCCGTGGTTCCCGCCACGGAAAAGGTGTTGAATGGAAAAAACTTTTTTTTTTAATTTTATAAAAAAAGTACTTTAAAAAAAATTGGGTAAAAAAATTTAACAAATTTTATACGCGTATTCAAAAAAAAAAAATTTTTTAAAGGTTAAAATTAGAAGGAGTCCTAATCCCAAATTTTCGAAAAAAAATCTTTTTTTATTTGTGATTAAATTTAATATAAAATTTAAATTTTTATATTAATTTAAAAAAATTTTTTCGTTAAAAAAATTTAAATGACAATGGGGTAATGAATTATAAAAGCGAAGTTAAAAATTGTCCATCAACTAGTACAATAATATTGTTAATTTGGAATTGATAATTAAAATTAAAATATTTTTTTTCACAAATTAAAAAAAAGGGGCCCTTTTTTTTTAAAAATGATATTAGGAATATCTTTTACTTTTAAAACTTTTCCAGTAACTTTTTCCCAATCTTCTCAAAAAAACTTTTACTTTTGAAATTTATGATTTTTTTTAATTTTTTGAATCCGCGTATAAAATTTTTAAATGTTTTTATCCCAATCTTATTAAAAATAAAAAATTTTTTTTTCAAGAGACTTTTTTCATAAAATAAAAATAAAAAAATTTTTTTTTAAAAAACTTTCAAAATTTTAAAAGGGGTTTGAAAATAAAAAAAATTAAAATTAAAAGGAAAAATCTTTTTTAAAAAATGAAAATAAGTTTAAAAAAAAATTTTCAAAAAAGGTAAAAGATATTTTTTTAAAAAAAGTTTGAAAAAAGGGCCCCCTTTTTTTTTTTGGGATTAAAATTATATTTATCAATTAACAATTTTTTTAAAATTTTTTGAAAGCGTTGATAGGAAAAGTTTATTGACACTTCGCTTAAATTAAAACCCAATTCAAAAAACTTTAACAGCAAAAATTTAATAATAAATTGATTTAAAAAAATTTAATTATTTTTTAATTAAAATAAATTTAATCAAAAAATAAAATAGGATTTTTTTAAAAGGGATTGGACAACTTTTTTTTAAAAAAAATTTTTAGAATTTTTCCAATCTTCCCAAATAAAGTTTTTTGTACCTTTTAAGTTTTTTAATTTTTGTTTTAAAAATTTTTAAAAGTTTTTCCCAACTTCTCTAAGAAGTAAAAATTTTTTTTCAAATGGGTTTTTTTAAAAAAAAAAAAAAAAAGTTTTTTTTCAAATTTTTTGGAAACTGTATATCGTTATTATGCCCCAATTTTTTAAATTTTGATTCTAACATTTCCTTTTCTTTTTTTAAAAGGATTTTTACTTCCTAACAATGTAAGTGTCACCAAAAGGCCAGAAAGATTGATTTCTTATGTTATCTGGAGTCGAGGTAAGGGCTCGTTTATTTACGTGGCCGGGGGCCTTTTTTTTTAAGACAGAAAAAAAGTTTTAATAAAAATTAAGGTTTTTTTATAATTTTTAAATTTTCAGTAAAAAAAATTGCAATAAAAAAAAAGGGAAAAAAATAGGCAACTTCAACTTTTTTTGAAAATTTATTATAAAATAAAAATCTTTTTTTTTTAAAAATTTTAAATATATATATATATATATATATATATATATATATATATATATATATATATATATATATATATATATATATATATATATATATATATATATATATATATATATATATAAAACTTGATAATATTTGGATAACCCATTTTTATATATTTAACAAAATATAAAAATTAAAAAAATATATTAGTATCAAGAAACTATGAAAACAATAAATTGTTTTAAAAATTTTTATATTAATATTGTAAAGTTTAAAATTTTCATTTTGACTATTAAAAAATTTTTTTTTTGATGGGCTTTAAAAGAACAAAAAAAAGCTATTATCGTTATTTATGGTAACAATAATAATTTACGAAGTGCAAAAAGGGGAAATTACTTATTAACCTTAACAAAGGTACCATCTATAATACTATTAAAAAACAGTATGTCCACGGAAAAGGTTTGAAGAGAAAAAAATTTTCTATTTTAATTTTTCGAAAAAAATACTCTTGACAAAAAAATTTCCTTTTTTGGAATGGGTAGAAACATTTAACATATTTTAAGCGGTGTTCAGAAAATTGAAAAACTTAAAATGGTAAAAGTAAAAAAATTTTTAAAAGATATGGTAATAATTACTAGGAAAAGTTGTTTAAAATTAAAAGGAGTCTTTAATTTTTTTAAAAAAAACCCTTTTTTTATTTATTTGTAATTAAATTTATTTTAATACCAATTTAAATTTTTTTAATAAATTTTATTAGTTTTTTTTTTTGGAAGCTTTAAAGTTAAAACTACGTAATGAATTAAAAAGCGAATTCAATAAAGCTTGCCTTTAAGCCTACTAGTAAAAATGAGTTGTTAATTTGGAATTTTAATTGATATTAAAAAATTTTAACAAAATTAAAAAAGTGGGATTTTTAAAATTTGGGATTGGAACTATTTTTCTTTTAAAACTTTTCCCTTGAATTATTTCCTATCTTCCAAATAAATGCATTTATTTTACCATTTTAATTTTTTGCAATTTTAACATCGTATAAAATATTTTTTTTATCCCAATCTTATTTTAAAAAGTAGAAAAAATTTTTTATCAAAACCTTTTTTGAAAAATAAAAAAATTTTAAAAAATTTTTCCCCCAACCCTTTTTCATAATTAAAATTTGTTAAACAAAAAAACTTTAAAATGAAGAAAAGGACTGCGCCTAAAAAAAAAACAAAGTTTTGGATATCCTAGTATTTTCAGGAAATTATTATACTTTTTTTATTGGATAGCACTAATACAATAATTTTGAAAATCCAAAATATCAATCTCGGATGGGGATCTGAATTAATAAAATAGTTTAAAATTTATTTTAACAAAAATTTTTCAAATTTATCCTTTAAATTTATGTCCTTTAGAAACTTCCGAACAAAACATCAGGACCCCCAAGTATGCATTGAAAATAGCTAGGTTTTGCAGCAGGATCCAAATTTTTAAAAAAATTCCATTCACCGAAAGTCTTCCTTAATTTGGGGAATGTTTAATTAAAAAATAAACATTATTGGTCCCGAAAACCCCCCAAATTTAGCAACATAACTTTTTTTTTTCCTTGGCTTTTTGATACAATAGAAACTTTTTTTAATTATAATAATTTATTCAAAAAAATTTAAAAAAAGGGTTTACCAAAATATCAAAGTATATATATTTGAAATCAAAAAAAAATTTTTTGTAGCGCATAATATACAGGGGCCTTTAAAAGTTGAAAAAATAAATCAAAGACCCTGTACAGGGTCTTTGATTATATTTACGTGACTTCTGAGGCCTTTATTTTTTAAGACAAAAAAAATGTTTTAAAAAAAATTTGTGGTTTTTTTTTTCCCTATTATCTTTTGAAATTATTAAAAAAAACCCCAATAAAAAAGGAAAAAAAATAGGCAACTTCAATTTTTTTTAAAAGGAACACCCTGTATATTATGCGCTACAAAAAAGATATTTTTTTTGATTTCAAATATATATACATTGATAATATTTGGATAAAAAATTTTTAGGATATTTAAGTTTAAAATAAAAAATTTAAAAAAAAAATCATATTGGTATCAAAAAAACTATGAAAACAAAAAATTTTTAAATAAATTTGACGTATTGATATTGGAAAAAAAATTGAAATATATCATTTTAACTTTAAAAGTAGTTGGGTTTTTTTTTTTGTCGATGGGTTTTAGAAGAACAAAAAAACGCTATTAGGCGTCTTTTTTATGGTAACAATAATAATGTGACGACAGTGCAAAGGGTTTTTACTTATTATATCCTTAACAACGGGTACCATCCATAGATCCCCTTTTTAAAACATAGTAAGAAATTTATTAAACAAAAAAACTTTTAAAAAGAAGAAAAGGATCAGCACGAAATGAAAACAAATTTTGGGGTATCCTCTTTTTTTTTAGGATAATTATTATATTTTTATTGGAAAAATAACTTTTTTTAATAATTTTAGAAAATCCTGAAATTTCAATCTCGGATGCGGCACCCGAGTTTTTAAAAAAAAGATTATAAAATTTATTTAACAAAAAATTTTAAAATTTTTTCCTTTTTAAATGTATGTCCTTTTAAAATATTCCGAACAAAAATGCAGGACCGACCTAAGTATGCATTGGAAATAGCTATTGCAGCAGGACCAAATTTTTTAAAAAAAATTCTAGTCACCGACAAGTCTTCCTTCACTTACGCAGGAATGTTTAATCAAAAAAATAAACATTTTGGTCCGAGAAAACCCCTTAAAAAATTTAGCAAAATAAAATTTTATTTTTCCCCAAGGGTTTTTGAACAAAATGAAATTTTTTTTTTAATTTATTAATAATTTAACCTAAAAAATTTTAAAAATGGTTCTTTCCAAATATCATCAATGTATATATATATATATATATATATATATATATATATATATATATATATATATATATATATATATATATATATATATATATATATATATATATATATATATATATATATATATATATATTTGAAATAGAAAAAAAATCCTTCGTTCGTAGCGCATAATATACAGGGTGTTTCATTTAAAAAAGTTGAATTTGCCTATATTTTTTCATTTTTTTAATGCGATATTTTTTTACTGATAATTTCAAAAAATAATATGGACAAAATCCTACAATTTTTATAAAAAACATTTTTTCTGTCTTTAAAAATAAAAGCCCCAGAGGCCACGTAAATATAATCAAAGACCCTGTACAATAGCCATTACTAGGTAGGAGGCTTTCTTTTTTCTTTAATAGCAACAGGCTGATCAGCCATTCAGCCAGTCACAAAGTGTTACTTTAAAAAAAAAGAAGTTTTGTATTTTATTTTTTCTAATTATTTATCATACTAATAATAGAGGGGAATACAAGCTAAAACTATTACTTATATGACAGGGACATACACTTCACGCCACTGGGTCTATCAGGGCGACTTTTTTTTAAACACACAAAGAAGGCCACCCAAAAAGGAGGTAACATAAGGATAAAAATGGGTAAGACTATCCTACTGCCGACTATCAAAAAGCATCAATTCTCCATAAAAGTAATTTATAGTTTTAAGTTTATAGTTTAATAGGTTGTTGGTCTCGGCTGGGTATTTGTTACAATGAAAGAATATCTAAATCACACCTAACATTACAAGTTTCACATTGATTTGAAGGTAATATTTTGATTTTATGAGCAGGATAACAAGCATGCCCAAGTTTCATGCGTATAATTGTTGTTATGTATTTTTTAGGGACCGGTAGGTTTTTATGCCATTAATTATGTGGAATTTCAGTTACAAGCTGAGTATATCTTGTGGGTTAATTTTTGCAATTTTTCTTCCATCTTATATTCCATTTATTGATAATATTTGTTTTTGCATTATTATATCCGTCATTTAAGCTGAGAGTGTAATTAGCTGCTGTGCCATTAATAATGCTATCCTTTGCTATTAAGTCTACTAGCTACTACTACTTTAGTCCTGTATGTGCTTTGACCCATTTGAAAAATACTTGTTTTCTAGGCAATGTTATGCGGCGCAGCAATTTTCTTATTTCCCATAATATTGGATTGTCTTTATAGTTTCAGGATTTATTGTTCTGTAAGGCATTTTTGCAGTTTCTATATAAAAAACAAAAATTGTTAGAAACAAAAATCTAGTTTATTTGCCTTAACTCCCTCTTCCAATATACAATGCAGCTCATCTTCATATTAAAAAACTTTGCTCAGCTGATTTCAGTAAAAACTTTTTTAGGTAGAACAATTACTTAATTTATTAAGGACATTACCAAATATTTTCCAAATGTTATTTTTATTTAAAAACATTTCAAACTCTGGTAGAGTACAAAATAGAGATGTAGAATAGGTGGGTCTTAAAAAAAGTTATGTTCTAAAATGCGCTTAAGCATTATTTTAAATATAACACATTTTAAATCTGATCTTTTGGAAGAAAACAACTAGCAAGATGCAGTTACTGTTACGCAAGATTTTTGTATTTTAAGCTCTTTTATAAAAAATTAAATATTTTATATCGCAAACTCTATTTAATTTTTAAGCAAAAGCTTTCTAAAAAGAGAGCTTTACCGTAGCTTGCAAAAAGGTGTGTTTACTTTTGAGCAAATACCTTTTTGTATTTTTTGCCCACCCTACATTACAAATTTTTTTTTTCTTAAAACTTTTTATTAAGCGTAATTTTTTTTAAAATCCTTTACTTCTTTGTGTATTTATCCACTTAAAAATCCCGTCCATGGACATATTATATATACGAATAATTGACCAGCCAGATTATCTATTAAATAGATATAGATTTTAGCCCAAAGGATTAAGAATTTAAAAACAGAAATTAAATTAAATGTATTTTTAAAATTAGTTACAGTTAAAAAAAACAATGAAATTATTTTTGCTACAAAAACCGGTGTTTTACACTAGAACATACCATTCATTTTCGTAGTCATAATAAATAATCCAATAAACCCATTTGATTTTTAATTGCTATTTTAAAAATTCAACATCCTATAATGGAAGGCTTACATTTTTAATCTGGCTAAAACATTTATGCTTTTTCACAACCAAAAATACTCACGTTAAAAACCGGAAAATGGTTTCAAATGATTTAAAATGCATATCGTTGTTGCCAATTTAAAAATGTTTCTTAATTTTTAATTTTAAATTATGTAAAATAATAAAATTCATCCAAACACCTAATTTTATCTATCACCATAATTTTTATTTATATCATTTATTGTGAGTAAATAAATATTTTATTTCATACTGTATTGTAATATGGCATTTCCAAGACTTATTTAAGCCTGGAAAATAGCTTATGCGGTAGTAAGTCCGGAAATTATTAACATTTGGAACTATTTTTTAAAAATCGATCTAAATATATTTAGTAAATTTAATAACATATATATATATATATATATATATATATATATATATATATATATAAAAACATGTTTTACTCAAAGGTTTCCCCCTATAACTTTTTTATTTTTTAAAGAAATATTAAATTTGGTTTTTAAATATATGACCTAAAACTTTAAAAGACTATCAATTGTTTTTAGTTTCCGGTTTTCCCCCGGAAATTTCCCCAATTTTGATTTTGGGGGCCCCGGGTTTTTTTTATATCGATAAAAAATGACATCCTAAATATAATTACACCCCATATGTCAACTTTTGACATTTTCGTTTAAAAATATTGAATTGTTTAAAATTCAATCTAAAGTGCCATGACGTCGTTAAAGCAACCAATTTTGAGTCAAAAGTGCGTAAAAAAATAGTTTTAATTATCTGACGTATTTTATGTCTTTTCCAGAAAGGTAAAAAGATTGCAAAATTTTATTTCTGACCAACTCAATTTTCAAATGAAACAATGGTGTTTTATTTTGAAAAGAGCATTTTTTTCTGAATAATTTGATATAAACTTGACATTTTAAGTTAAAACAACACTAAAAAAGCAAAAAAATAGGCATAGTAGTTGTTGCTTATAAGAATAATAATTATTATATTAATTTTATTAATTATTATATTTATAGGTATTTAAATCAACTTTATTAATAAACAAAGCAATAACTTTAAATAAATAACCAGCATTTAATTATTAAACTGTGTAACATTATTGTTTAACATTAACGTTTTTGTTTATTTTCAAGGCTACCTGATAAAATTGCCGAAATGCCGATGTTTTAATAATTTTATAAGCAACAACTACTATGCCTTTTTTTGCTTTTTTACTGTTGATGTCACTTAAAATATCAAGTGTGAGGTATTAAATTATTCAGAAAGAAACGCTCTTTTCAAATATGCCAACATCACCATCGTTTTTAAAAAAAGATTTAGGTCTAAAAAAAGATTTTTTCATCTTTTTACCTTTCGGAAAACATAAAATAAACAAAAATTTAAAACTTTTTTTTTTTCTTGACTCAAAATTTTGTTTTGACGTCAGGGCACTTAATTGAATTTTAAAAAATTTTAAAATTTTTTTAAAGGGGGAAAAGTCAAAAGTTACATAGGGGTCATTGTATTTGGATGTCATTTTTTCAAAAAAGGGGAAAAAATCATTTCCATTTAAAATTCAAAAGAAAAGGAATTTCCGGTAAACCGGAAACGTCAAAAAAATTAACCGTCATTGAATGCATATTTAGGTCTATATCGAAAAATTTTTTTTTACCCCAAAAAAAAAACAAGTTAGGGGGGGGCCATTTGAAATAATCCAGGTACGAAAAAGATTTGAGACCTATAATTTTTTTTTAGGTGGGTACAAGCACTTAATAAAACAACTTACTAAATTTTAAAAAATAAAGATTGTTAAGTTAAATGTCCTTTTTAGTCCATTTTGTATCGGATGTAAAAAAAAATGTTGATTTTTTTTAAGTCAAATTATTATTATTTTTTTGAATTACTTTTTTGCCTAAATAAATTAAGGGAGATACTTAATATATTAACTAAAGCACAATAACTTTAAAAATGTATACCAAAATTATCAAAATCATAATAAAATACACTTTTTGTCCGCTACTAGCCAGTGGACAACTCTAATTTGACAAATAATAAAATAGAAGACGGATAGTTTTTCCGGCCAATTGTACGTAAAATAAATTGTTTTGTATGAGCATACAAATTTCTTTTAATATAATATAAGATATAAAACTTAGGTAACTACATTTTGTATGCGCATTTATATATACTAAGTGACAAAGAACGGTAATCACGTATTAATATTTCAAAAGCATATTTATTTTTAGTCCACTATAAAAATGACTAAATTTTCGGCAATATTTACGGTTTATCTTGTCGGTTTTTTACACAGATTATGGACCTGCTCTATTGAAATTTTGCGACTTTTTGCCTACATTTGTGGTTTAACATTTAAAAAGATTGTCTAAAAGTTTTTTATTTTAACAAACAATATGCCTTAACTTAGAAAAGAGGTGAATTGTGGGCTTACACCTACCTCATGTATGTAAATTAGAAAAATTGGGAGACGAGCAAACCGACTGATCCTTATAGTACGGGATCCAAATTAGAGGCGATCTTCACCTATCTGCGAACCAGATGAAAACTTTTTTTTTCTTTAAATGTCAGTAAATCCGCCATTACTTGACTTTGTAGGCGACCGCGATGTTTCATTTTTCCCTCCGCCGGACCTTTATTTTTTAATTACCCGCCGGCGGAGAAAAAAATGTTATCATAGCATTATAGATACAAACAAACAACAAAACAACCGTCAACAACACAATATTTAATAAACTAAAAACAAAACTAAATTTTTTATTTATTACTTAAATAAATATTAAATGTGCTAACTTAATAACTGCTTATTAAAACGCTATTAAAGACGCAATTTAAAAAAATAATTATTGTCGACAGTGTCCCCCTACACTTTATTTAATTCTATAGCAACTATTTTTAAACCCGAACCACCGGGTTTTTACTATCAAAAAGAAATGTTTTTGCATTAATTTGTCAACATTTGAAGAGAAAACATTTTTTTTTTTCAATGCTTTCTCTGTATTACCACACGAGCGCGCCATAAAAAGTATTACTTCTCCCCCATATAAAATATTATTTTATTTATTAAATATAATATTTAAATAACAGTATTGCTAATGGATTGCCTAAAAATTATTATAAAAAATAAATTACAGCTATAATCGGACTAAATAGTAAAGTTTTACAGAATAAATAAACTAAACTTTCCTTAAATAAAAAAAATTTGGGGTATTAGTTTTTCCCATTTTTTTTAATGTTTTAAATTTATAAAAGTACTTTTTACTAGCATACCTTTCAATTTTTTCCCAAAATTAAAATAATTAAAGTAAAGTGCATTCTAAAACAAAATTGATTAAAACAAATATTTGAGGTTAGTTAGTCTTTTCAGTTTCAAACGAGTATTGATGTTAATTAATCCTGAATTGCGATTTTTTTTAATTCAGTTATAGCATATCAATTTTAAAGTCCACTTGACTTCGTATCAATTTTGAAAATACTTTAATTTCAACATTGACTACGTTTGTTTCTGCATACCAAATATTAAATATCTGTCAAATGTTATTTTTACATTATAATTTTAAGCTTAAAACAAGTTAATATTTTTACAGCTAAAAAGTGTATATAAAATCAAGGGTTTTCAGCACATAAATAAACTAAATTATTTTAGTAATTATTTATTTCCTTTTAAAATTTTTAATTTCTGCAAAAAAGCATAAAATAATAAAATATATTTAACATTTATGGCTGTTTACCTTTCCTCGTCAATTAGTATACATCAGTATTTATAAAACATTGTATATAATAAAATATGATCTCGACAAACAGTTCCAACCTACACCTAACTTTACGTTCGACTTTTTTACGGGAAAAACAAAATTTTTTTCCCCAAAGTTTTTTTAAAAAAAATTTTTTTAAAAAAAAAAAATTTTTTTTTGCAAAAAAAAAAATCAAAAAAAACAAAGTAGGGTGCTTAATTTTAGCATACTTTTACAATTTTAGGTTCTGATAAATAAAAGTAATTAAAATTTAAACCCAAAAATTTTCCCAAAATACTGAGATATCCCCCCTTAATGTTAATAATGGTGAACTCCTCTGTTCGTACATTCTTTAAAGGGCGTGACATTAATTATTGGGGGATTGATGTTTCTTGGTGTATGTATCCAGGCCATTTAAATCGGGTTTTTTGTAAAGCCTAATTTTGTGAGGTATTTTTGAACCTTTCCCATTATTCCATACATTTGATGGGGAAGGTCTGGGGATCGGGGAGCCACTGGGAGATTTCACCGGCGCTTTTAAAAGTCTAAAAACACGTGCGAATGAGTCGTTCAATATTTTCAAAAAAAAGATTGGTTGTAAAACTTTGATATAGCGCGGGCAGTCATGCTACCTCAAATAAATACTTCATCCACTCCTAACTGGACCCCATCCCTCCCAAACCCCGGGAAAATTGGCTTTTTTTTTCCTAACCCCCCCTTTTTTTTTTTTTTTTCCTACTCCATACCAACGTGCCGAGATGCTGTGGGGCGGAGGGGGACAAGATGGGGACGGATAAAACAATCCAAAAGCCTTTAGGCATAAAATGTCCTTATTTATTCCTTCCACAGCATAAACCACTATTCCAACTCATTTTGTGGAAAATCGATCTCAAAAGCTGTTGCCTCAAATAACAATCCTATCACTCTCTAGTTGTCTTTGTCGTCCAATACCTCTAACCCATCGAAGTCTGCCTTTTTGGAACCACGCTCGACAACATCTTATTACAGTACTTTGTTTCTATTTACCCGATTAATGATTTCTCTAAAAGAAAATTCAGTTTCACGCAACCCGATTATTCGACCCCACTTAAACTCGAAAAATTAAGTGAAATTAGGCTTCATAATGCAATGAAACAACAATGAAACAAATGGAACCAGAAAAATTCAATAACTTATTATAAGTGTTGCATTTTCTATGTCAAATTTTTGTTTTTAAAATTCCCAAAGGGCAAAACGCATTTTTTTAAAAAAATAACACCGTAATTGCCCTTAAAAACACATTTTTTTTAGCCTTATTTTAATGAAATTTATTTGTTATCTTGTTTCACGATTAATTTATTTTTTTTTTCAACACAATACCGCAAAGTTCCTTTTCGGAAACTAACCGGCACGTGGAAATAGTAATGAGTTGGCCGAAAATTTATGAGTTTAGCCAGAAAAATACGGGGAAAAATAAATAAAACTATACAAAATGCGGAAAAAAGGGGAAAATTTATACTCGTTTTATTTAAAAAGATTGAATTTTTGGTTTTGGGTTTAATTAGGTAGTAAAGCTTAGTTTTAAAAAAGTTAATGATATTATGTCTGTAATAGGGATGTTGCAGATTTTTTTTCACCGCGGATGGAATGTGGATGCGGTTCTTTTTTTTTTTCAAAAACTATATGAATGAGAAGTAAAAAAAAAAAAAATGTATTTATTTAATAAATTTATTACCTGTCTAATTACTTAGTATAGAAATTAAAAAGGACATTATATTTTTAAAAAAAAGCAATA
>JAHBCN010013873.1:0-23839 GCA_019359885.1 Listronotus oregonensis
ATATATATATATATATATATATATATATATATATATATATATATATATATATATATATATATATATATATATATATATATATATATAAATCAGAAATAGTTTGAATGGATGCGAGCGGCGACCGATCAAGGCGCACAACATTGGCTGATCAGTTGCCTCCCCTCTCACCCCATATATCCCGCCCACCCGCTCCGCTGCTATGTCTATTTTAGTAAGGATCATCTTTACTACTTTTTTTAAAAGTTCTTTTGGGTTTTTACAAAACGTTTTATGTTTCATTTTTCTATAACAATAAAAACTAGGCTACCCTTGTCGTTATGAGTGGCATTTTTTAAAGTAAGAAATAATGTAAAAAAATTATATTAGAGGTCACATCAGGTATAGTTGGATTTCACAAGCCAGCCTCCAAGCCTGTTAGTTTCTTAGGTCATATAAGAAGCGTCGCAATAAGTTATGAAGCTCGTCAGAATCACAGTTTACCAGGTGGCCTCCCGGACTAAAAGGCCAATGTTTAGGTGAATTAATTAATTTAATTCGTTCTGGTTAGTAAGGTTTAAAAAGTTTGTAAATTATTTACGTACTAATTACATTAAATTTAATATCTGTAAATAGTGCGATAATGAGGGTGAATCCAGTAGCGGATTTACATTTGGGGAACTCGGGGCTAATAATGCCCAGGGCGGCGAAGTTGCTTTAAAAAGTGCATTTGTGTTGAAATAATCTTTATATTATAATAAATAAAATACGTTTTTAACTAGTTAAGTAAGTAATAGGAATAGTAATAATACTAAAAAAATCAGGTTAAAAGTTATGCAGACACTGGTGTTCAAGGATGGATTTACGCAAATGCTGAGTAGGTGAAGTTTGGGGCGGCAAATTTCCGATTAATATTAAAAAATGTAATCGAAAATTTTTAAGGATATAATTAATGATTTTAAAAAAAAAAAAGGTTCAAAAAAAAATGTTAGTACAGGGTTTTGCCTATAAATAAATAATTAATACTTTTAAAAAAAAAGACCGATTTGTTTTACCATTTTATTTATATTTTGATTTTATATTATGAAATTTGTTTGTTTTAAAGAATTGTTATTTAATTTTCGGTATGATTTACTTTTGTTTTTTTTTATTAAATTTTATAAAAATTACTAGTGAAGTTTACATTTTTTAATGCTAAATTTATCGTTCTGATATCCAAAAAATATTGACATATTAGGGCGGCAAAAATATATTAGCCTATTGGCGGCAAAAAGTTAAATCTGGCTGACTGTGTTATAATAACATAAATCGGTACGGTTTAAGCAAAAAAATAATTAGTAAAACGGTTGACACTACAAGGCCGTCCCTGCAATTTCAAATTTACAAATAAATTTCACGGGAATTTTTCTAGTGACCTAAGAAAGCCTTCTGAATTTTGCTCAGAATTTTTGAAAGATGTGAAGTGGTTCAAATATAAGAAAATCCCCAAAAATATTACTATAATAATTTTTGGTTAGTCTTGGGGGGCACCCGATGCTTTTAATTTTCACGGGAATTTTTAAAAGGTGTGAAGTGGTTCAAATCTAAAGAGGACACTCTTTTAAAATTTTTTCGACAAGATATCTCTCGAACGAATGAACCACATATTGGCATGTTTGGGGATCGACGGGTTTTTTTGAGGTTAGGAGCTGATTAATTTTTGGGATCGGTCGGTACAGCCCTTTAAAAATGATTAAAAAAAACATTTTTGAAAATTTTATTTTTGGGATTTCTTAAAATCTACCGGACGGAATCGTTTCGAATAGTATAAAAAATCCAAGTTTAGTGAAGCCCTTTTCGATACAAATGCCTTAAGTGAGGTAATTTAGTAGGCTTAAATTGAGGCACGAGTTTAAAGAACTATATAAACACATTTACAGCGAGTGCGTTTACCCCCACTCGTCTACGGCAGCCGTGACGGTCGAGCGTAACACTAAAAGTGTGACGATTTTTTTTAACATTACTATAAAATTTCTCCGATACGTCGATAAAGAGGTTTTACTTCAAAAATTGTATAATAAAAATAAAGTTTTGTGTAAAATTTCGGTTATGAGGCGGCATTGTTTTCACTGCACAGGGGTAGCGCTAAGGTTAAATCCGTCCCTCGGTGAATCCCCTTTTCACGTGAATAAAGGCTGTAGGATTCTAACTAAAGGGTACAGGAGGGGTCACCCAGGGTCATCTTTGGAATCTACAAAATCGAATCAGGATCACTGAACTTGTCAGGACCAGTATTGGAACAAATGCTGTACGCAGGACGCAGTAAATTTTTATTAAAATGCATTAAATTCGGTAGAGTCCGGTTCTAGTTTTATATTTAGGCGTGTTGTTAAATTCATCGATGAATCGTCGCACTAATCGCTGTTTCATCAAGCCGTTTTTAAATTAATTGATGGAACAGCGCTAAAGAAAGATGGCCGTTGGATAAAACTACCGGTAATCTGGGGTGACGTCACGATAGATTTCAGCGCTAAACCATCTGATGAATTTAACAACACGCCTTTTTTTTTTTCTCTATATCTCATTAATAAATTAATGTAATTAAATCTAGCGGTGAAAAATGTTAAAATGGTATAAAACAGTAAAATTTAAAAATATTGATTTATTTTTTTTAAAAATTGTTACAAATCAACTTATTACAATTAGAGATTTACTGTCTATTTATAAACTTGACGTTTCGTTGGCGTTGCCGATTTCCCCCGGGCCCCCGGGGGTTAAAAAATTTTAAACGCCCTAAGTTTAACTTGTGAACAGGAATTGCAACAGCAGCGATAAGAAAAAATCAAGTTTATAAATTGACTTTCATATTTGGTCACTAAAGTGAATACTTTTTTAAATAAAGCATACGCGAATTACGCACCGTTTTATCTATATTAGTAAGGTAAGTGTAAGCAAAAGTCAGTAATTTTTTTTCCTTTTATTTGCTTTTTCAGTTGCCTTTCTAAAAATATGGTTTGCAGAATATTTGGGTAATCTTTACGGAACCACTGTAGTTTGCGAAACACAGAATAAAAAATGCTGGTATGGTAAAATAATAAATTCCTACCGTTAAATAAGTACCAAAGTGCAATCATTTTATAATGATGATAATAAATAAAAATTGTAAATTTTAACAAACATGTGTCTATTTTTTGCCAAGTTATTTGGGGACTTTCGTATTATCCGACCACATCTTTGGTTCTAGGCTTTTTGTTAGGACAGTTAACATACCGGTTTGTTTTGGCGGCGGAACGTAGGGGAAGGGTAATGACTTGGATATACGTCATTATTTTGTCCCCCGTATCTACCGCTATCAACTAGTCAGGCGTTAATAATGGTTATGTCAAGTGTCAAATTTAAATAATGGAAGAATCGCGCCTTTTCTATTGTTTTGGTTCTTGTAATGTTTTTGCTATGGTTTACAACTATTTGGATTGCAGATTTTTCTATTTCTAAATTAATTCCCAAATGGATAAATTAGTCCAATTATATTTAAATCATAGAAGAAAAAAATTACTTGTTACAGTTGACTTAGAAATAGCTAATATCTTATTGAATGGATAATTTGGTTTATATCTTATCTTTTCGACTTATTTCTTAACTCTCCAAAGACCTTAAATTTGAACTTAAACTTAAAAGTGCATTAAAGGATTAATATGTAAGTTTACGCGTGACATACATGAACCGCTTCGTTTTTGCGAGGATAGGCTGGTTAAGCAAGGTTAGAATGATGGGGGAAATAACTGCTATCAACCAGTAGTTAAAAACGTAAGTCGCGAAAAATCCCACAAACGTTATTTACGCGGCCCAGTGTCACACTAAACAATAAACAAAACAAAAGTAATACCCGCGCAAAGCAAGTCGAAACATGTCCTGCCTGTCGATGTCGTTCCGGCGGGCGTAACGTCAACTATCGTTTCAAGGTCTCGCGCGCCGACACCGATTGGGTGAGAAAATAAAAATCCGTATCCGTATCCGCGGATCTTGACACGAAATATCCGTATTGGAATCCGTATCCGCGAATATACAATTTTTAACGATCCGGCATATATAGTTAGACATGCAATTTAACCATTTGGTTTTTTTAGGTATGGAGCTTACAGCAATAACCAAGTTTACGCGCCTTATCAAATACAAGAGCTTCTAAAGTTTGCAAAACAACACGGCGTCCGAATTATCCCTGAAATTGATGGACCTGCTCACGCAGGAAATGGTTGGCAATGGGGTCCAGATGCAGGTTTAGGAGATCTTGTTGTTTGCCACAATCAGCAACCATGGAAGTCATTTTGTATTCAACCACCATGTGGTAGGTATATGCATTGGCCTACCCAGGATTTTGGTTTGGGAGGGGAGGAGGGTCTGGAGACCAAAAATTAGAACAATAATTTTTGTAAATTACGATAAACATAAAAAATTAAATTATCTGCATGAATACTTAACAAAAATCTGGATCACAATTCCTTTAAGGTAGATATAATTTTATCTTCAAAGATTAGTCGTAGAACTTAGTACAAAAGTTTTAACTTTTGGGCAACGGACCAGACGGATGAACTGCGATTCGAGAAAGAAGAACATTATTTTTTATGCGATTGTTAAAACGGTCTTCGTCTCGGGAATAGTTTTTGCGATGCTAGCTTGTTGCCTTTCGGGACTAAAATTTTAAAGAATGTTTGTAGCCTTAAGGCCGATCCCCACTTAAGGGGTTTTACCTAAGACGCATGAGTCGTCGTCTGATTGTTGGGTTTCTTTTAAGGACGCGGGTAAATCCATGCATACTGGAACAGTAAGCTAACATGGGATTCTCACTTGGAGAACAGAATAAAGAAAGCATATATTGCATTTGATCAATACCGCAGAACCATAGGAAAGACTTGGGATTTCTCTCAAAATAGCCCATTGGATCTACACGGAAAAAAGACCCATGGTAACTTACGGTTCCATAGTGTGGTGTCCAAAAAAAGAACAGGTCACGGCAAAACATAAGCTAGATCCCAAAATTTAAAGTATAGCATGTTCAAACATCACAGGTGCTATAAGGACTACACCGACTAGAGCTATGGAGGTGATATTGAATCTCACCGCCTTGATATGTTTGTAGGGAAGCGGCGATGACTCTAAACACGCCTCCCCCATGGTCGGTCTAGACACTAGTGTAGGCACTGGCTCCTGGACGACGCCTGTGGAGGGATGTTACAGGACTTCCAATTCTACAGGCAAGAGCGGACTCAGTTGCAGCAAGATTCGTTTTAATAAACCCTACACAATCAAGATAAGAGGAACAATACCAATAAAAGGCGAGTCTAAAGGAGCCATTCCTTACACTGACGGCTCTAAGACCAAGGTGGGCACAGGCTGTGGTTTCACCAACCATAAACCTGAAAATTGGATGGACAAAATTTCGCCGAACCCAGCGTGCTTCAATCCGAACTGACAGCCATAACCATAGCGGCTTACAAAATTAAAAGCCCAACATCGCCATCCATACGATCTGTATTTATACAGACAGTAGGCAAGCATTACTAGCCCTGAAAAGACCGCATTACTTCAGGACTTGTACTAGAATGTCATCAACTAACTGACTAACATCTCTCTTAATAATGTGGTCAACCTACTCTGGATCAAGGGACATGACATATCTAAAGGTAATCATACCGCTGACTCGCTGGCCAGGGCGGCTGCTGGACGGAAACTAGTTGGTCCCGTCCCCACCACTGGACTGACAACAACAGCGATTAAAGACATTATTAAAGAATATTTCCCATCGACTGTTTAAAGGAAAATGGGATGATACTACGAACTGCAACTTTGCAAAAATAATGCTGAGCTATCCAGACAAGTCAATAGCAAAAAAAACCTTATGATGTCCAGAAGGAACCTCCGAACACTAGCGGGCGTTCTAACTGGCCACTGCGGGCTACGAGGACACCTATTTAAAATTGGTCTAACGAACACAGGATTATGTAGAGGCTGTAAACAAAAAGATGAGACCGCGGAACACATTCTTTGCGATTGTCCCGCCCTCACATTTGAACGGAACTCCATGCTGGGCACGAACTGGCTATTACTGGCCGAAATTAGGGAGATTCCAGATAAAGACGTTGTTGTTGTTGTTGGAAGCACAAAGGACCTACTGAGGTCTAGGTGCAGTGGTATATTACCACCCTCTGAACATTCAGATTCAGATTCAGAGCATACTGGAATAACTATCACCTTTGTGCTGCCAACTGTAAATTTATGCAGGGAATGGAACCGAATTAAGCGGGTGAAAACTTATAAGTTTTAACCCTTACCCATGACTCGAAGGTGTGAATCCAAACTCCAAGTTTTTTTATCCGAGGAGATAAACTCTTGGATAAAACCCCTAGGTGGGGCTCGCCTTTAGGTTTTAAAAGAAAATATGTCTCAATGCCCAGTTGAACTGCTTCAGTAATGTGTTTACAAGTTTTGGAGCAAGTATGATCCCAAGAGTAGGTATCAAAGGAATTTCTCGGACCATTCCAGTCAGCTGAGTTGTGGTAGCAGATGGTGTGTGCCGGCAAGCATTCAGTGACCTCTGTATGGGCAGAGTATGATACAGTAACCAAGGGGTGAATTTAGGTGACCAAGGGAAGCACTTATTGATGTTTGATTAAGTTTGGGGTTGGAAATAAGAAAAAGGTCTATTGGATTTAAATTATCCTTAGAAAATCTAGGGAAGTAGGTAAGGGCCATAATAAGATTGGTGAGTAAGTTACTTACTGCAAACGTTTCTTTTGCTCTGCCTTAGGACAAGTTTTTGTAAAATCACCAAGAAATATTACTTTGGCCAAGGGAAACTGGAAAATGAGAATGTGAATTTGTAAATGAATTTCGGTAGAAGAAGAAGGATGTCGGTCCTGTCTAATTTGAACTTTAAAGGTTTGTCACTGGCCATATCGTTGCAAATGCAAACACATAAGCCGCCATGGTGACGAAAGGATAAAATAAGTTCATAGCCTGTCAAAAAGAGGTAGTTGGTTAATGTTTCGAAGGGGATTTAAATCTGTAACAAAAAGTATGCGGGATTTAAAAAATTGAACATAATGGCGAATAAAGTTCAGATTAAAGTTGAGGTCACAGATATTTACAACTGATATTAGGAAGAGCACCACTTACTCAAAGATCCGATTGGAGGAATATTTACCCTCGAGTGTCCCATCATTATTTTTTAACTTTATAAAGGGTGAAGAAAAAAGAAAGAAGGGAAAAGAATATTTTACCTCTGTGTGTACTCTCTCTGCTCTCTGAGTTGAAGGATAATAAAAAGAAAAAGAGGAAAAAGGGAAACTGACTCACACACCCAGAACTTAAAACATTTGTTAAAATTTTACAAGTCCTTTACATGGCAGGTAACAAAACAACAGATAATAATAAAAGACAAGTCAAATAAAGTAATAGTTCAATTTAAAACGTAAAAATTTCTAGAATAAATCAGTTTAAGAAAAATATTAAATAAGCTCAGAATTTCACATTATATTTAACACCATAGGTAGGAAGGTTTAGGTAGGTTTAAAGTGAGTGGACTTTCTACGCCGCTCGGTTTATTGTGGCTCACACCTTTTTATTTTTCTCCCAATAGGATCAGACTTCTAATGAATTTCCATCCAGATTGGGGAGAGTTCTTACTCTTTTTCTCGTGTCGCTTCGGACATGGACTGTGTTCTGATGTGTTCTGGTGTCCCTGTCTCCTGGGGAAATATGACGAGCAGACGATTAGATCCCCATGCCCTCCTCTCCCGGTCTAGTGACGTGGGTACCCTTTAAAACGGTCCTATCCGCTTTCTGTTTAAAACCAGGGAACCCTTTTTCCCATAAAGGGGGTTTTGTCCGCCTTCTGTTTGGATTGGGGGAAACCCCTTTAATCACCCTTTGTTCGGGATGGATTGGCCTTCCCCGTGAAACAGGCGCCGGTGACTTCAAAGGGGGACCTTTTGAAACGGATTCATCCGTTTAGGTCGCTAAACTTTTTGTGTCCCATGTAATTTTCACCCTTTCAAATATATTTAATTTTAAAAAATTTTAATTAAAAAATACTTTGAAGTAAGTAAAGAATTTTATTACATTTAAGTGTAAATGGTAAATGGTAAAGGTTTGATATTACACTCTTTACTTTTTTTTAAACGCTCACGAAAACTACTGAATAATTGTCAAATAAGTAAGAGGCAACTAAACAACAACTAATTCATTAGGTGTATTTCCATGGGAATATTTACTTGTTGACTGTTATCCATTCCGTAAAAAAAATAATTAAGTTTTTGCCCTTTTTCTTGGCCAGAATCTAGGAATGGATTTTGCATTAATAAAACATGATAAATAAAAATTAATTTATGCATTTTAACTATTTTAATGAACTGCTGACAAAAATAAAAGTTTAAAGTAAAACAAAAAAATTTAAAAAGATGACATTATTTACTATATCATGGTAGACAACTTAAAAAGCAAAGATATGCCTGAAGATAAACGGAAAACATTATTGAATGTTGATAATCAAATTATTGACATTGTAAAACCTTCACTAAGGCAAGTGAATCAGTATATACAAGGTTCTGTATAATATCTAGTATTTGAAAGATAAAAAAGATTAAGTTTTTAAATAAATGTTTAAGTGACGTCATTATAGCGATAATCTTTAATTGTGTGTAGAGACTGATTGAATCATAAATATCTCGAAAACTTTAACAGTTTGGAAAAATGTTATATAACCAAAAAAATCTTTGGGAACGTTTTTGTTTATAGAGACCTTAAACTAAACCCAATAATTTTTTTGATATGGACCCTTTTTTGTCTCAGGTAAATGCATACTGTATCGTCGTTTGGACATTTTCATTTGCTATTTTTTCGAAAACCAACAATGATAGGTATAGAATACGTACACGTTCTTTATCAGGAATATCCTGTAAAATTCGAATCTTGAAAAATATACAGAGTGTTCTATCAAAAATATCAAAATTCATCCCACTTCTGTTCAAACCGGAAGGGACAGGCAGAAATTGTTATATCGAAAATTAGCATCTGATGGTACAATATATCTTTCTAAAATTTAAAAGCTTTATGTTTTTATTTCAAAAAATAAAAGGCTTGGTAGTGATTTCATTGTCACCCGGTTGATCTACTTTAAAAAATGGCGTACCTAGGATTAAAAAAATACCCAAAAAAAAGTGAGACATATATACCAGATGCTATTGGTCTCAAAGAAAATACTTTATTAAAGAAAATTAAACCCTGTTTTTTTTGGGGGCCTCAGGGAAAATCGGACTTTTAAAAACAAATTCTCTGTTTATTTATTTTTGTGAATTTGATCAAATTTCGCGAAAATATCTGCATTTTTCTTGAAATTGCAGGCATCTGATATATTTGTGTAAGAAAATTGTTTCAATTGTTCCAAGAGTGACCGCAAAAATAGCATATTTTTAGCCTATTTTCTCACTTTTGCCAGACACCTTAAATAAAATTCTAAAAATATTCTGCCTATGCAATGTATCGGTAATGAAAAATCAAGATGAGCATATTTTTTGGCTATTCGAAAAACGTCGATAATCACCCCTAATTAGGGGTTGATATGTCTCAAAACTAAAATATATGAATAATACCAATACGAATAAAAGTAATTCTATTTTTTTTTTCTATAAATTAAATTTTTAAAAATAGAAAAAAAATATTTATATATTAATGAGCGCGTAATATAGTTAAAAGTTCACCCTTAAACTCGCATAGGGGGTTAAATCATCACCTAAATATGAAAAAAAAAAACAAAAATCACTTGAAAAATCCAGGAAAAACTTCTAGGCTAGGTATTCTAAATTATTAGAAATTAAAATCGTGTAACTCCCACTAGTATCTATTTAAGGAAACCATCCCTGTAATGAGGGAGTGAAGTACCCCCCAAACATAATACCATACGAAAATATCATAGTAATATAGGAAAATTGTCGAATATTTTATAATAGACCTTACTTTTTTCATCAAAAAGTTTAGTCTGACTTTATTTAATTACTTTAAACTATTTTGAAAAATAAAAATCAACCCCCTTAGAAAGTGAAATCATCCGCTAAATATTAAAAAAATCAAAAATCACTTGAAAATCTGGGAAAAACTACTAAGATATTCTTGGTTATTAGGAATTCAAATTGAGTACTTTTTACCAGTATCTATAAAAAAACCACCCTATAACTAATAGGAGAAATACCCTCGAACGTGAAAATATCATAGCAATATAAGAAAACTCGAATATTTTATAATAGGTCTTAGCTTTCTGTTCAGATAGGTTAGCCGACTTAACCTAATTATTCCAGAGAGGGTTAGTTTTTAGAAAAAAAAAACAGTTTGGAATAATTAGATTAAGTCAGCTTAATTTATTTAAACAAAAAAGCTAAATTATATAAAATATTCAGTTTTCTTATATTGCTATGATATTTTCGTATTTTCACTTGGGGTAGTTCCCCCTTCGTTACAGGGGTGGTTTTCCCTTTTAACCGGTGGGAAATACACGACTTGAATTCCTAATTATTTAGAATATCTTAATAGTTTTTCCTAATTTTTTTAAGTATTTTTTTTTCATATTTCGGGGATGATTTCACTACCTTTAGGTTTATAACTTTGAATAATTAGGACAAGTAAGCGTTATCTTTCTGATCCAAAAAGCAAGAACTATTATAAAATATTCGGGTTTTCTTATATTGCTATATTTTTGTATGTTATCACGTTCTTCGTTACAGGGATTTTTTTTTATGCACTAGTGGGAAGTACACGCTTAAATTTCTAATAATTTAGAATACCTTAGTAGTTTTTCCTAGATTTTTCAAGTAATTTTTTTTTTTTTCATATTTGGGGGGTGATTTTACCTCCTGGGGGGTTATTGTTTTAAAAAAAAATTTTGAATAATTACGACAAGTAACCCCCAATTTTCCCCGATCAAAAAAAGTAAGAACTATTATAAAATATTCCCCCTTTTTTTTATACCTATAATATTTTTTGTATGAAAATTTTCGGGGATTTAAAGCGAGTTATTAATATGAAAATAAATTTTTTTATTTAAAATTTAATTTATATATATATATATATATATATATATATATATATATTTTTTTTTTATATATATATATATATATATATAAAAAGGGGTTTTGGTAGGTCTTTTAAGAAAAAAGTTTATGAACATATTTTCCTTTGGAACAGGGGTTGATTTAAAGAAAAAAAATATTTTAAAATATCATAAATATCCTAAAACCGTTTTGGGCGAAATTTGGTCGGGGTTTTTGGTAATAAAAGGTTTTTTAGCTCTAACTAGATTGAAATTTTTTCCCAGTGGCGTCTAGTGGGCACCACAGCCATATTATTGACGAAAAAGTAACCAAGACTTTTTCTTATAGTTTTTTTTTTTAAATTAACAACTAAAAATCAATTTTTTATTTTCCCCGTGTTTTTTTCTTTTTTTTCCCATTGATTTTTTCTTTTTTTCAGTTTTCGTCTCATATAACCCCTTTGGGGGTTTTTTTCGTTTTTTTTAAAAACCAAAAAATATGCTTATCCTGTTTTATTATAATAATTTAAGTCTTTTTGGATTTTTGAAGTCTCTGGATAAAATTTTTTTAAAATTAAGAAAATACATATAGGGGCTTTCGAAACTGTTAGAGTGAAGTTATCCATAAAATCAGCCATAAAATCTTCTCGATGGTGCAGTTGTGCCCCCAATTTACTCCAAATTTTAGCCAGTTTTTAAAAAATTAGAAAAAAAAATACATTTTTATAGAAAAATTAATATTTTAAGGGTTTTTCCTAAAGGTCTAGAATGTAAATTTTGTCAAAAAAATTATGTTAATTTTAGACATAAAATGCTTAAAGATGTAATAAACGTAAAGAAAAACAATATTAAAATGTTTTTAAAAATAAAATACTTGAAAAAAATTTTTCGTTTAAAGTTTCCTTGCCTTAAAAAAATTTAAAAAAAAAAAAAATAAATCATATAAAAAAAAAGGGGGTTTTTAAAATTTGATAGCTAAGACCTTCTTGTGTTGCTTCCAAAAAATATAGAAATGTTCCCAAACCAAAGAACTAAATGGCGTTTTCTGTGAATGCTGGCAGCCTCGCAATATTGAAAAAAAAAAATAAATCATATAATGACGTTTTTAAGTTTGACACTAAGCCCTTTTTGTGTTGCTTCAAAAAAAAAAAAATGTTTTTTTAACCCCAAAGAACTAAATAACGTTTACTGTGGTGCTGGCAAGCCCCCAATATTGAAAAAAAAAAAATCCCCTATAAAAATGCGTTTTTTTAAGTTTGACAGCTAAGACCTTCTTTGTTGCTTTTAAAAAATATAGAAATGTTGTTTAAACTAAGAACAATGGCGTTTACTGTGAGTGCTGGAAGCCTAAAAATTGAGAAAAAAATAAATCATATAAAAAAAAGACGTTTTTTAAAGTTTGACAACTAAGACCTTCTTGTGTTGATTCAAATATAAAAATGTTCTTTTTAAACCCCAAGAACTAAATGGCGTCTACTGTGAGTGCAGGGAAGCCTCGCAAAAATTTAGAAAAAAAACATATAAAAAATGAAGTTTTTAAAGTTTGAAACTAAGACCTTCTTGTGTTGCTTCAAAAAATATAAAAATGTTCCCGTTAAACCTAAAGAACTAAATGGCGTTTACTGTGAGTGCTTTGGGAAACCGTCGAAAGAAAAAATAAATCATATAAAAAAAAGTTTTTTTTTTAAAGTTTGACAACTAAGACCTTTCTTGTGTTGCTTCAAAAAAATGGCATTTTTTAAACCTAAAGAACTAAATGGCGTCTAGTGAGTGCCTTTCCCAAAATTGAAAAAAAAAATAAATCATATAAAAATGATGTTTTTAAAGGGTTTTTCACTAAGACCTTCTTGTGTTGCTTCCAAAAAAAAATAAAAAGTTCTCTTAAAAACCCAAAAAAATAATGGCGTCTACTGTGAGTGTAAACCCAAAATTTAAAAAAAAAATCTCATATAAAATTTTTAAATTTATAGCTAAGACCTTCTTGTGTTGCTTCAAAAAAAAATAGAAATGTTCTTTTTTTAAAAACCCCCAAATTTTGGGGTTTACGGGGAAAGTGGCAAGCCCCCGCAATTTGGGGGGAAAAAAAAAAAATCATATAAAAAATGACTTTTTTTTTTAAAATTTGCCCCGCTAAACCTTCTTGTGTTGTTCCAAAAAAAAATATAGAAATTTTTTTTTAAAACCCAAAGAACTAAATGGGGTCTACTGTGAGTGTTTTGGAAAACCCCCAAAAAAATTTAAAAAAAAATAAATCATATAAAAAAATGACTTTTTTTTAAAATTTTTGGGGCAGCCAAGACCTTCTTGTGTTGAAAAAAATATAGAAATGTTCTTTTAAAAAACCAAAGGGCTAAATGGGGTTTACTGGGGGTGCTGGCAAGCCTCGCAATATTGAAAAAAAAAAAAATCATATAAAAAATGACTTTTTTAAAAAAGTTTAAAAAGGGTTGGGTAAATTTTTTCAGAAATGGAATGTAAGGCTTTATTTAAATTTGGGGAACTTTTTATCTTTTTTTTAAAATAATGTTTTTTTCAAGTAAAAAATAAATAAATACATTTTCTAAAATTGGAACCCCTAAATCAAATTAGCGATATAAAACAATAAATGGAAAGACCATGGGGGTTTTTGAAATTTTCCCCCCCTTTTTCAGAGTAGCAGATGATTACAGATTTTTTTTAAAAAAGAAAGCCGCTGAAAAAAGATCCCCCAAATATAATGCCGCTATTTTTTTTTTTAAAAAAAACAAATTTTTTTGTATGTTTCTTCCCCAAAAATAAACATATATACAGGGTTTTTTAAAAGTCGGGGCCCAAAAAAAAAAAAGGAAAAAATTAATTTTTTTTAATTCGAAAAAAAAAATTTTTTTTTGCAAATTTTCCTTCGTTTCCAAGATATTTCACTATAAATTTTAAAAAAAAAAAAATTTAAATGAATTAAATTTTTTTTTTAGGTGTCGTTAATCTTAGTTGGCCCCTTTCAAACTTTAAAACTTCATAAGAAATCAAGTTTGACCTTTTTAAAAAAAGTTAGACACTTTGGTGCACATGCTTAATAATTATTATGTTATACCTAATAATACACATAAACAATATCCCATTCTTCGTTTTTTTTTTTTGTTTTTTTTTCAATAACAGATTGACAAGTGTCTAACTTTTGACAAAGGGCAAACCCCCGGGACCCCAAAAGGGGGGGCCCTGGGCCCCGGGTTGGGGCGCCCCCCAAAAGGGTTAATTTTTTTTTTCCAAAAACTTTATAATTTTAAAAGGAAAATTTTTTAAAAATTTTTTTTCCCCGATTCGGAATTAAAAAAATTTTTTTTTTTTTTAAATTGACCTTTAACCCTTATAATATTTTTTGGGGTATATATATATATATATATATATATATATATATATATATATATATATATATATATATATATATATATATATATATATATATATATATATTTAATATAATATAATATAATATATATAAAGGGGTTTTAATTTTTTTTTTAAAAAAAATTTTGGTTTGTCCCCCCCCCCCGAAAATAACAAGAAAATAAAATTATCTACGCCACTGGGGGGGTTTTCAAAAAGGGACAAAGGGGAAATTTTTATCCTTTTTTAAAAAAACCCCAAAAAGGCATTTTTTTTAAAATTTCTTTTTCGTAGAATCTTTGTTTTATGTTTTTTAAAACATCTTTCGACCCCTTTTTAAAAAAACATTGAAATATTAATTTAAAAAGGTAAAACCAAAATTATTCTTTTTTGTGATAAACAGGTTTTCCCCGTTAGCCCAAAAAGGGGAACATTTCTATTTTTTTTGAAGGCAACACAAAAAGTTTTTTTGCTTTAAAAATTTAAAAAATGTCTTTTTTTTAAATTTTTTTTTCAATCCCCAAAACTTAAACAACAAAAGCCCATTTAGTTCTTAAACAAAAGGTTTTTTTTATATTTTAAAGTTTGGAAAAATTCTCGGGTTTCAAATTTTTTAAAAAAAAAGTCTTTTTTTTGTTAATTTTTTTTTTCCGGGCAACCCTAAGTTTTTAATTCTTTGGGGTTTTAAAAACTTTTTTAAATTTTTTTTGGGCCCAAAAAACTGTCAAATAAACCCAAACGCAAAATTTTTTTTGTTTTTTTTTTTTTTAAAAAATTTTAATTTTCACTTTCAAGTAAAGCCATTTTTTTGGTTTTTTAAAAAACTTTTAAAATTTTTTTTTTTTTTGGAAAACAAACGGGGGGTTTTGCTGTCAAAAAAAAAAACGTTTTTTTATATTTAAATTTTTTTTTTTTCTAAAAATTTTCGGAAATTTTTTAGCATTTACGGGAAACTTTTTGGGTTTTTGGGGTTTTTTAAAAAAATTTCTATTTTTTTTGGAAAATACACAAAAAAGGTTTTAAATTCCCCAATTTTTTAAAAAAAATCTTTTTTTTGGGGTTTTTTTTTTTTCTTTTTTTTGGGCTTTGTTCGGGGGCCCCCTTTTTTGTTTTTTTGGTTTTTAAAAAAAAACATTTCTATTTTTTTTGGAAACGGAAAGGCCAAACTGTCAAATTTAAAAAAAAAAAGTCTTTTTTTTTATGATTTTTTTTTTTCTCTTTTTGCGAGGCTTTGCCCCCGTCGTTTTTTGTTCTTTTTTGGGTTTTTAAAAAAAATTTTTTTTATTTTTTTTTGGAAGCCAAAGGTTTTTAGCTGTCAAACTTTAAAAAACGTCTTTTTTTTTATGATTTTTTTTTTTCTTCAATATTGCGAGGCTTGCCAAACACCCCGGAAAAGCCTTTTTTTTTCTTTGGTTTAAAAAAAACATTTCTATTTTTTTTTGGAAAACAACAAAAAAAGGCCAACTATAAAAAATTTAAAAAAAACCCCATTTTTTTTTTATTTTTTTTCTCAATTTTTCGGGGCTTAGCACCCAATTTAAAAAATTTAGTTTTTAAAAGGGTTTTAAAAAAAACATTTTTATTTTTTTTGGAAACACAAAAGGGTTTAGCTGCCCCAAATTTTTTAAAAAAAAAAATTTTTATATGATTTTTTTTTCGGTTTTTCGAGGCTTCCAAAACACTCACAGTAAACCCCATTTGGGTTTTTTGGTTTAAAAAAAAACATTTTTATATTTTTTTGGAAGCAACACATAAAGTTCTTGCTGTCAAATTTAAAAAAAAGTCATTTTTATCCTTTTTTTCTTTTTTGGGCTTGCCAGCACTCACAGTAAACCCTTTAAAATTTCCCTTGGTTTAAAAAAAACATTTTTATATTTTTGGAAGCAACACAAGAAGGTCTTAGTTTTTCAAACTTTAAAAATTTTTTAATATTTTTTTATTTTTTTCTCAATTTGCGAGGCTTGCCAGCACTCACAGTAGACGCCATTTAGTTCTTTAGGTAAAAAAGAACATTTTTTTTTTTTTTGGAATCAACACAAGAAGGTCTTAGCTGTCAAATTTAAAAAAAAAAACGTTTTTTTTTATATGTTTTTTTTTTTCTCAATATTGCAGGCTTGCCGGCACTTTTCAAACCATTTGATTTTTTTGGGGGTTTAAAAACATTTCAATTTTTTTTGGAACTTCAAAAAGGTCTTAGCTGTCAAATTTAAAAAAAAACGTTTTTTTTAAAAAATTTATTTTTTTTTCTAATTTTTGAAAATTTTCCCAACTCACAGTAGACGCCATTTTTTCTTTGGTTTTTTTTAAAAGAAGATTTTTTTTTTAAAAACCCAAACAAAAAGGGTTTTTTGGCTTCAAAATTTAAAAAAACTTCTTTTTTTTTAATTTTTTTTTTCAATTTTTTTGGGGGTTTTAAACTTTCCCCCAGTAAACGTTATTTATTTTTTTTGGTTTTAAAAAAGAACATTTATTTTTTTTTGGAAGCAACACAAAAAAGGTCTTGGCTGTAAAAACCCCTTAAAAAACGTTTTTTTTTATAAAAATTTTTTTCTCAATTTTGAAAAGGTTCCCCAAGCACTCACAGTAGCCCCTTTTTTTTATTTCTTTGGTTTTAAAAAAAGAACATTTCTTTTTTTTGGAAGCAACAAAAAAAGGTCTTAGCTTTAAATTTTAAAAAAAACGTCCCCTTTTATTTTTTTTTTCTCAATTTTGCAAAATTTCCAAAACACTCACAGTAAACGTAAATTTAGTTCTTTAATTTAAAAAAGAACTTTCCCCTTTTTTTTGGAAAAACAACACAAGGGTCTTAGCTATCAAACTTTAAAAAAACATCATTTTTAAAATTGTTTATTTTTTTTTTTAATTTTTTAAAATTTTCCGCACTTACAGTGGACGCCATTTATTTTTTTTGGTTTTAAAAAAGAACATTTTAATTTTTTGGAAGCAACAAAAAAAGGTCTTGGCTTTAAATTTAAAAAAACGTTTTTTTTTATATGATTTATTTTTTTCTTAATATTGAAAAGGCTTCCAACCCTTTTTTTTAAACTTATTTAGTTCTTTGGTTTTAAAAAGAACTTTTTAATTTTTTGGAAGCAACAAAAAAAAGGGTTTAAAACAGTCAAACTTTAAGAAAACGTCTTTTTTTTTGGTTTTTTTTTCTCAATATTGCGAGGCTTGCCGGCATTCACAGTAAAACGCCATTTAGCTCTTTAGGTTTAAAAGAATTTTTCCTATACTTTTTTTAAGAACACAAAAGGTATTATTTTTTAAAATTTTTTAAAAACGTATTTTTTTTGATTTATTTTTTTCTCAATTTTGCGAGGCTTCCCCCCTCATAAAAACCATTTAGTTCTTTGGTTTTAAAAAAATAACATTTCTATTTTTTTTGGAAGCAACACAAGAAGGTCTTGCTGTAAAATTTAAAAAAAAAATTTTTTTTTTATATGTTTTTTTTTTTTCTCAATTTTGAAAATTGCCGGCACTCACAGTAGCCCCCAATTTTTTTCTTTAGGTTTAAAATAACATTTCTTTTTTTTTTGGAAAACCCAAAAGGTCTTAGCTGTCAAATTTTTTAAAAAAACGTTTTTTTTTATATGTTTTTTTTTTTCTCAATATTCGGGGCTTCCAGCACTCACAAAAAAGGGTTTTTAGTTCTTTGGTTTTAAAAAAAAACATTTCTTTTTTTTTTTTGGAAAAGCAACCCCAAGAAGGTCTTGCTTCAAACTTTAAAAAAATTTTATTTTTTGGGGTTTAAATTTTTTTCTTCAATATTGAAAAGGGTTTCCCCAACCCCCCGTAAACGCCATTTATTTTTTTGGGTTTAAAAAAGGGTTTTTTGGGAATTCTCCCAAAAAATTTCCCCCGGGAAAGGGGGCCTTTTTTCCCCGGGAAATCAAGCTCGAAAAAACTCGAGAACTCGAAAATCATATTTAATTCTGGGGAAATTATAAAAAAAAACTACTTTTTCCGTTTGTTTTCCGCGCGGCGGCGGGGCGGCACGGGCCAAAGCGCAGTGGTCCCTTTTTATCTCGGCAAACCCCGCGGGGAAAAGCTCTGGTGGCGTCGTTTTTTCATAATACAATACAGTAGGGGAAACACCAGTTATGCCAACCTAAAAAAATTTTTTTCCCCAGTTCTGAGGTTTTTTTCCAAATAGGAAAAAGGGAAAAATTTTTCCCCAAAATCTAGGGAATTTTCAACTTTGGATTGTTTTTGTTCAATTTATAAAAATTTCCGGGGAATTTATTAATTTTAATATTAAATGGACTACTAAAAAAGTAAAAAAATCCTTTTTTCCCCCGGGGTTTTTTGGTTTACCATTTATCTTTTTTAAAAAAATTCTTCTTGTTCCTTTTTTAATCATACCAAAAGGTTTTTTTGTGGTATCGGGTTTCGGGGTTTCAGATCAACCCGCTATTTTCATTTTCCCCCCCTTTTATTTTTTTCGTATTTTTGATTGTTGCCAAAAAAAATAAGGGAAAAAAAAAAATCAAGTTCGTGTATTTGTTGCCCCAAAAATAATGCCAAACTCAGCAGTATTTTCAGTCCCCTTTCCGACGTTAAAAATAAAAAAAAGAAATTAATTATCAGTGAGGCATTAAATGAATTTGTTTAATTTTTCTTTCAGTGAAAAAAACTGTTAAAAAATTCATTAAATGAAAAGCATTTAAGTCTTTGAAAAAAAAATTTTTAAAAAAAAATTGTTTTTAAAAAAATTTTTTGGGGAATTTTTTTTTTGAAACTTTTTTTATTAATTCATTTGCTCTTTTGTCCATTTTTTTCCTTTTGGGTTTTATTTTTTTGTTTTTTTTGAACCTTTTTTAAAAATCTTTTTTGTAAATTATTTTTTTTTAAAAATTTTTTTATCTAAAAAATTTCCCAAAGGTTTTTCCCCAAAAAAACCCAAATTTTTTAGCAAAAAGGGTTGGAACACTTTTAATAACGTTCATTGTGTTTCGACTCTATTTGGGGTTAGACGGTTTAAAAAAATGTATTACACCAATTTGTAAAATTTCTCGAAACCCGAAAACCCGGAAAAAAATTCCCCGGGGAAAGGGGGAAAAATTTTTGGGGTAAGCTCGAGAAATATAAACCCCCATTTAAAAAAACTTTTTATATTTTTTTGGAAGCAACACAAAAAAAGGGTTTTGCTGTCAAATTTTAAAAAAAAGTCATTTTTTTATGATTTTTTTTTTTTGGGTTTGCGGGGCCCCTTCCAAACCCCTTTTAGACGCCTTTTTGTTCTTTAGGTTTAAAGAACATTTCTATTTTTTTTTGGGCAACACAGGAAGGTCTTAGCTGTAAATTTTAAAAAAAAAGCCCCTTTTTTATTATTTATTTTTTCTCAATTTTAAAAAGGGGGGAAATTTAAAACAAAAATTTTTTAAAAATAGTTTTTTTTTTTAATTTTTTTTTTTTTAAATTGTTTTTTTCTTTGCGTTTATTTTTAAAAAAAACCCCCCTTTAAAATATTTTATGTTTTAAAAACATAATTTTTGACAAAATTTACTTTTTCAGACCTTTTGGGAAAACACCCTCTATAAATATTAATTTTTTTATAAAAATATATTTTTTTTTCTAATTTGTTTAAAAAACTGGCCTGGAATTAGGTAGTAGGCCGGGCGGAAAATCTGCACCATCGAGAAGATTTTATGGCTCCCCTTTAGGGAAAAAAAAAATCAAACCCCGAAACTTGGATTTTTCTCTGGGGGACCCATAAAAATTATCTTCTTTTACCCAAATTCCAAAATGAAATTTTTCTTTATTAAAGTGTTCCCCTTGAGGTTAATATAACATCTGGTATATACTCGTATTTGGTGTGGGTCTCATGTCTTACTTTGCAGAAATTAAGTATTAAAAAATCCTGAATCCGCCACTGCCTTTAAACTGTTTTTGTATTATGTAGACATGCTATCTACATTTTTTGGAGATAGGTTCCATTTTATGAAATTAAAATTTTGTCATGGATGTTATCGTCAGTAAATAAGACAAGAAATTGTAAATAGTTTGGCTGGCTCAAACAGCTTTAACTTAATTGTCTATTACCATTTCCTTCTTCCTGTTCTTCTTTTTCTTTTTATCTATCTCAAAAATAATAAAAAGAGGATGATAACACACCCAATGGTAAAGATTGTGGAGGTAAAATACCTCTCTATTCGGATTTTCGGGTGGGGGGGCTCCCGGGTCCCGTCAAAAGTAATTGTTTTTTTCGAAATTCCGTGAGCCTTAACTTTGTTTATCATTTCCTGTAGACATGAAAACCCTTGTTTTGTCTTCTAAATAAAACTCAGATTACTTTCGTGCATACGTGTGCAATGATCTGGTTTAAGCTGGAGTTAATAGCTTTAGGTCTTCTATCAAATTCTTATATTGAGATCTTTAAATTCCTTTTTACAAAGGTTAGTCGTATCATTTCCCAGTTTTTTATCCCGGTAAAATATTCGTATTTGGTAATTTTAATGTCCACAACAATGAATCGTTGGGGTCTACTACAACTGATCCTCAGGGCAGAGCAGCCGAAACCTTCGCAGTCAGTAACTTGCCCACCAATCTTACTATCAACCCCACTTTCAAAGCATTCTCAGTGGAAGTTCAAATGGTTTTGTTTTCCGTAAAATTTCCGAAATTATTTTAGAGGTTAAGCGTATTTTTTTTAATACCAAGAATTTATCTGGGTAGATTCGTGCCACCAATGTCTTTAAAAAATTGCTCTAATATAAGTCTCCATTTTTTCGAAAAGCTGAAAAGCTGGTGTGCACCTACCCCCAAGAAGGATCTAAACTCTTTCTTCAATTATAGACCTATAATTCTCTTACATTTATTCTTTCAAGATAATGAAAAATTATTAATTGGCAGTTTTTAAAATATTTAGAAAAACACAAAAATTTAATGACAAAATACGGTTTCCTCACAAAAGATGCCCCAGATATTCTTTCCTTTGTCTTACAAAGTTAACAAGACCCTTGAGTTCCTTGGAAATATCAGATTGCTGCTCGTGACATTCCAAGGCTTTTGACTAGGTCTTGGTGAACCCTTTAAAGACCTTTTCTACGGTTTCCACCTAAACTTTGTTCCTGGCTCTCAGTTCCTTTTGATCCTGGCTGCTCTGTTGGCCAGATATTATTTTCCCTTCCTATCTGTCCCCAATACCCCAAATCAGACCCTCTCTTAAATATTGTTTTTTCTGTTTTCGGAGTGGTTTTCTTCCACAACTCCAAAAATTTCTTTAAATTTTATCCAAAATCCCAAATTGATTTATCCCACTCGACCATCGATTGAGTGAAGGATCTGTCGCTCTTTTATATATTTCCATGGCTTCTGTTAAAAATAATCCAATATAATTCCTTTTCTAGCAGCCTTCAGTATAGCAACACCTAGTGCCATCACTTTACAGTCCAAATGAATTCCCACTTTGTTCATTTTTTTATCCACAGAATGTCCAATGTGGAATCTCCTCCAGATATCTTTGCTTCTCGTTAAAACCTCCAAGTCTCGTGTTAATAAACTATTCTTATTTGACTTAAGACAACTTCATGGTATGTTACTAAGTACTTAGGCAGCCTTTGAAACTTAAAAGATAAACAAATAATTAAAAAATATAAAATTGTATAGTACATCACACCCCCAGTAAGTTAACATTAAAAAAATAAACCTATAAAAGAATTGGGATTAAATTGTTGTCTTTTTTTTTTTATATGTTTTGAATCAGCCTGAAAAATACGAATAATATAATTTACCCAGTTTCCTTCATTCTGTATTACTAGCATAGAAAACCAAAAATAAAATAATTTTTGAATTTACAAAAAATGTTTCTTATCCGTAATTTGTGACTTATTTTCATAAATTAAAATTTCATTAATATTTTAAAAATGTGACTCGTCTAAATAAAAAGAACATGTGCCGTGTCCAAAAAACTGCCAGAGCCAACGCTGATGATTAAATAGGAAGTAAGATTATATTTTTTTTTAAGGTCAGATGAATCCAGCAAATCCATCTTTGTATAGAGTTTTAAAGAGTCTGTATGCAGATATTATTGACTTGTGGACTGACTCTGATGTTTTTCATATGGGTGGAGATGAGGTAAGTATACAGGATTTTTTTAAATTTAGGTCTTACTATGGAGATACAGAATAGATCCAAATGTGGCAGAGTTTAGCAATTTGTAGCTGGTTTAGTACATTTTCCTCTCCTCAGGCGGTACAACCCCACATCCACACACCCAGAACTCGTCTACACAAGTCCTTTGGGGCGCATAAGTATGTTTTTCTTTTTTTATCTTATAATCTATCTGAAATATGAATAAAAATGATGCTTGTACATACAAACGTAAAGGACCCCTTCAGCCAGATCTTCGAGTGAGGGGTGCTTCTGAGTGTCCACCATCGAAAATTCGAAAATATCTGTAAGCACAATTTCAATCTGAACTCTGATCACCATAACCAGAGCTGGGACGGATCCTTTAGAACAGGAATCGATTTAAGGATTCTTGTAAAGGAACCGAATCACCAATATGAAATCGATTCTTATTTATCGAATCACAAATCCCCATCATATTTTGTTTTTATACTTACAAATAGTAACTACGATACGAATGGCACTACATAATCCAGATAATGATGATAACATTTTTTGCTTGTTCTTCAAATTTGAATATGTTTTTTCTGAGATCAACGTGAAACCACCCTTAAATGGAACATTTTTTCAAACTGTATTCCAAAACTTGCTATGCTAGATCTTCGTAAGTTTTTTATGTGATTCTTGCGATAACTCAAGCAACTTATAAATGGTACATCTTATTGTAACTTTACAGGAAGTTTTACAAGTACCATTTAATGATTTCTCTGCTTTAAAAGTCCTTGATTAAATGCAAGTAAAATGTATGCCTGTTTTTGGGTACACAGTCTATGGTTGAAAAAATCTGTTTTTTTTTTAAAATTTTTTTCTCCGGGTAAAATCAACATATTTTGGTAAAAATCACACGTTAAAAGGGTTTTTTTCCTTTTTTTTAAAATTCTAATATGCAGATGTTTTAAAATTTTCTCTTTATTTCCAAAAAAAAAAGGATAATTCCAAAGTAGTAGGTAAAATTGGGGGGGGGATATTTAAAAAAACCCACAATACGTTGTTAATTTTAACCCCTTTCCCTTTTACGACTTAGTGTTTAATTTTAAAAATACAATAATAGTTACTCTAAATTACCTAAAATTACCCTTTAGCCAATTAATATAAGTGGATGGTTGATTGATGACGATACTGCCGTAAGTACAACTAACAACATTTTTTATAGTAAAATGTTGGTGGTTTTACATTTTATAGTAAAAATATTGGTGATTATCTTCAAAGTGGTGTCGTCTCGTAAAATCAATTCCTTTTGGAATCGGATCCTTCCAAAAAGATATCGATTCCGGATCATTTTAAAATTATATAACAAATCCGATCACGGAT
>JAHBCN010013874.1:0-23701 GCA_019359885.1 Listronotus oregonensis
ATCAAACGCTTTTCCTAAAAAAAATACAGTGTTTAGAACATATAATAAAATAAAGATTTTTAAAATAAGTGTTCCTAACTGAAGTACATTGTGACGTCTTTTTGATGGATTTTCAGGATATTAGGAAAACTGCAAGAAACAGAAAAAAGCCGGTGTCTCATGCATCCGATTTCCGACGATCCGTTCATCCGAAAGTATTTTGATTGGTCAGAACATTTTGGCGCCATTTTTCATCCGAATCCTTTAACATTTTATCCGACGTCGGATGGAGTTAAATTGATTGTAATTCTGGTCTTCTAACCTTACTTTATTTTCTTTGTTGGGGTAATTTCAATTTATATTAAATATTAAACTGAACAGGTAGACAGGTACAATTTAAAATATTTAAATAATTTTAATCCTAACCTGAATTTACCTTATACTCAACAACCACCTTCTCTTCTTCCATTAAATAATATTTTAGTTCCGCTAAGAATTAATAAAGATATCTGTTTTTATAACGATAATTATTGCAAATCCCAAAATTTAAATTATTAAAAAAGTTTTAGTTAGGTTATTATTTTCCGTTGCAGTTTCACAGGTAGACCTTTAAAATGCTGTTATTTTCTTTTCATTTGACTGGATATCGGACCCGAAATTTTGATCAATGAACATGCCGTTTTCCGAAACAAAAATTTAAAAATTTTTGGACCCGGGTGGCCGGAAATCGGACGCATGAGACTCCGGCTTAAAGCTGGAGTCTTATGCGTCCGATTTCCGACCATCCGACGTACGACATTTTTTAAAATTTTGTCTCGGAAAACTTGCGTGTCTCATTGATCCGAAAATCGGATCCGATATCCAGTCAAAAGCAAAGAAAATAATAGCATTTTGAAGGCCAACCTGTAAAACTGCAACGCAAAAAAGAGGAAATAATAAACTAAGCAAAAACTTTTTTTATAATGTTAATTTTGCGATTTGCAATTATCGTTATAAAACAGATATCTTTGTTAATTCTTAGCGGAACTAAAATATTATTTAATGGTAGAAGAAAAAGTAGTTAATACGTATGAGGTAAATGCAGGTTAAGATTAAGGTTTAAAATTGGGTATAACGGTTTATTTTACGTGTACGACATCGTACAAAATTAAAATTAATTTAACTCCATCGGACGTCGGATAAAATGTTAAAATATTCAGATGAAAAATGGCGCCAACATGTTCTGACCAATCAAAATACTTTCGGATGATCGGATCGTCGGAAATCGGATGCATGAGACTCCGGCTTAACTCTTATGGCACGTTCTGGGGTTCGATTTTTAAAACAACTGTAACGGTAAATAAATTATAATTTAAAAAAACTAAAAAACACGTTTTCATGGCAAACCAAAAACTGTAACCGATAAAAAAATTGAAGACACCACTGTATTCTACGTAAAATTTTATACAAACTTGCTTATTTCTTTTTATTTCTATTATTACTAACAACCAAGTCCTGTTTGTCCGAAATTAATCAAGTTAGCCGCGATCTTTTTATACCTTTGCTCTATGCTCTATCTCATGTGGATTTCTTAATACTGTGGAAATCCATACAAAAACGCCAGAACTAGTTTGTTAATTTTTAATAGCTATTGCCTTGTTTTGTGCTTTGATAATAAGATTAAAAAGGAAATGCATATAATATAGAAAATAACAACATTAAAGATGAATTTGCCACCAAAATATTTCTGCAATGACCTTTGAAACATAGTTTTTAAACTGTTCTTTTTCTCTTTGGTTACTAAATAGGCAACAGTAAAAATTAACCGCAGCTGACTTTTGTTTGGGTATTTCCAATATTGGTTTGGAAATTTTGTTGATTTATTCCTAAAGTCTCGCTTTTTGCAATTTCTTCTCGGTATAGTGGATTGGTTGTTTTAAGTACAGTACCATTCCCAAGTTACAAACACACCTTAAATTTTATCTCTTATTTATTTTGTTTATCAAAATACGAAACAAAAAAATATATTTTATTAGATGTCAGTTTAAAAATAATTGGATTTATTCGCACCCAAATAGTGCTTTTTGTTCTGATTTCAACAATGTGTAACATGTTAAAGTTTAGGAGTTTATGACCTCATCTACTTCAAAAAACAAATATTTTCTCAGTTGGCCTTGATTCCGGCGAATGTCAATTGACAATTTTTCTGAAGGCAGCATCCTAAACTAACATACTTTTGAAAACTGGATACAAATTTGCTTGAATTCGAAAGTTTAAAAAACCACGAGCTAAGAAGTACGTTGAAGAAAATCGACAACAAAATGCTGCAACCAACATTTTAACGAAAATCCAACATCTTTAGCCAGCGATGTTGATAGAGAATTCACATACCTAAGTCAACCATTCATAGGGTAGTTAAGACTATTAGAAAAAAAAATTGTAAATATGTTGAGAGAAATGGACAACATTTTAAATTTTAGGTCGTTATTTTACATCTCCATTTTAGTAGGAATATTAGTTAAGCCCTCGGTTTAGCCACTTTTCATTGTTTTTGTTTTTACTTCTTTCAATTAACTTGTTACGTGTAGTTTTATTGTAACACGGTATTAACGGTATAGCTTTGTTTGCGAAACCCATTTCTGTAAAATATTTGTTCAGCTTATCTATTTTGCCAATTACTAATATTTTATTGTTTACAAAAAAAAAATGACGTTCGCCGGAATCAAGGTCAACTAAGAAAATACTTGTTTTTTGAAATAAATGAGGTTATAAACTCTTAAATTATAACATGTTATACATTTTTAAAATCAGAATAAAAAGCACTATTTGGCTGCGTAAAAATTCAATATGGCGGCCATATGAAAAAATAAAGTTGATAATGATTCTAAAAACCCGAAACGTAGAAAATAAAAATTAACTACACGGTCATATTCTACAAAAAAAGTTGGTTTAAAAAATTTTACAGATTTGAAAAATTTTCAATTTTAAAAAAAATATGGCCGATTTTCGAAAATGCATGTTTCAGGATTAAAATTCTCAAAAATCTGAATAGATAAAACCATGTAGTAAACGGGATTGGCTTACTAACATAATTGTCCAAAACTTTTCCCATTTAACCAATTTTCTATCTATCGTGGTTTCCAAGGTCCCCATACATTCCCCACTAATTTGGGATAGCATAGAGTTTAAATAAGCTTAATGAAGCGCAACTGTATAGAGCTTAAATAAGCTTAATGAAGCAAAATTATTCATATTGTTATAGGAAAAATGTATTACATCAAAGAGATTTTGTAAAAGTTCAATTTTAGGTTTTAACCAATAGTGAGCAAAAAAATCGTCAGTTACAAATAATATACGTTTTAAACAAAAACCACCCCATATGCTATTAAGTAAAACACACCTTAAATTTTATCCTTAATTTATTTTCTACCAAAATACCAAACAAAAAATTATTTTATTAGATGTCAGTTTAAAAATGAATAATGTTATTTTCTCAAAAAAAGTCTTTACCTAAAATGCTCTTATTTAACAGTTTATTCGACAGAGAAAGTAATAAAAAACAAAATAGACATAATTTTCGGCATGAAAACAATGTTTGCCAAATCAAATTATCTTTAGAATATTTATCATTTTTGCTTTTATAAAACACTGTGGTGGCTTATATAGAGCTTAAATAAGCTCAATGAAGCAAAATTATTCAAATCGTTATAGGAAAAATGAATTACATCAAAGCGATATTGAAAAAGTTCAATTTTAGGTTTGAACCAATAGTGCGCAAAAAAATATAGGTTTTAAACAAAAACCACCTGATACCTATGCTATTAAGGTATTAAGTAAAACACTTTATTTGTTGTATACAATATATCGTCCAGAAAAGTAATACCACCAAAAATTATTTCAACTTTTACATTTTTGCATGTACCTTAACCTAGGGTTTGTTACTTTAAAAAGTAATTACGTTTGTTTATACTACTTTTCAATATTTTTTTAAAAAACAAGACGATGCTTTTTATTTGTAACTTTTCAGAAAATTATATTTTTAATAAAGTTTGTGTTCAAAACTATAAAAGCAATGGTTAGTTTTATTAAAAGACAAAGAATATACGGTGGAAGTAAAAAAAAAAAAATTGGAACTGTTTAAGAGTAAAATAACCCTATTAAAAAATAATACAAAATGCTTAAGCTAAAATGAAAAGTTAAGCAGAATTAAATGTAATGCTTAAATTACACTTCATGGCCTTCTGTTCTTTTTTTTTAATTTATATTTCTCCTAAATATACCTAGTGACCCAGTGGTAAAGCTAGGGTGTTGTGATTTTAGAAGAACAGATGATATCCCACAGTGTGCTCCATATTGTTTTGGCCTGACTGATGTCAGAGGAGAGTGACTAGATTTTTCATATTTCAAAAAAAAGTTCGAAGACAACTCGCAATATTTTAAAAAATATAATAGAAACAGCATACTTTTATTAGTCCATTTTATAAAACATTTTTTTATCATTTGAATACATTCGATCGTTATTATTAATTTGAAACCTTCAGTATAACAGTGACAGATATATTTCATTCGGTTATCATGCAATAAATGTTTGTATAATTGCTAAAGTAAATCAATGATAGTGATTGTACAGGGTGTCCTATTATCGTGTGTTTTACGGGGTTTCTCGCTTATGAGTGAAGTTACAAAGATGCGGTTTTCGCGACACCATGCTACTTTTTTATCAAACGAAAGATGCCGCAAACAGATTTGTCCTAGCTCCCTTAGTTTCTTCGCTACAGGGTGATTTTAAAAAATTTATTTTCGGTTTTCCCCCCGTATCTCAGCTATCTGATAACTTATCGAAAAGATAAAAACGGGTCCTTTGAACTTTTTACGCAGAATACAGTGGCGAATTGAAATTTTTGGATTTACTTTCTTTGAGATATTAGCCAAAGTTGTACTTTTTTAAATGGAACACCCCGTATATTTTTTCATCATATTTTTGCCACACTGAAGGTTTCTAAAAATATAATATAGTCGAAACTTATTTTTATAAACAGCATGAAAACATGCAATTATTTACTTTTTAACATAGGCGGCTTTGGTTTAAATTAATGACAGTCAAATTAATCAACGTCAAATGATTGCTATTAATTTTTTTAATGCTAGTTCCTAGATTATCGTTATCATTTATCTAAAAAATATGGCACAAAACCAAAATTTTGAACATTTTGAAAAGTATGATATGAATAGATGTTTCATATTATCCAACGAAGACGTCGATGAGGCGGCGGAGCTTAATCTAAATAGGTACGTTAGAAGAACAAATAATATTTTTTTCAAATTTGACTTTTTTCTCGATTTCTATATAGATATCCTGAAAGAAGACAGCCTGATAGGCGCATATTTCGTAAAATACAAAACAATCTAATTCAATATGGGTCATTTAATAAACCTAGGCCGAAAAATTATAGTACAGATAATAAAGTAGCTGAAATAAATGTTTTGGCATCAGTTGAAAATACCCCAGGGACATCTTGCAGGCAAATAGAAGAAAATAACGGAGTATAAACTTGTGCACAATCTTTATCCTGGCGATCCTGAGCGGAGAGTGGAGTTTTGTAACTGGTTTCTCAATATGTGTGAAATAGCAGAATAATTTTGAAAGGAAGATCATTTGGTCGGACGAAGCCCATTTTACCAGTGCGGGTATCCTCAATAGGAATAACTCAAGGTTTTGGAGCCAGGAAAATGAACACGTTATTTTTCCCAGGGAAGGTTTGGATTCAATTTTTTTTGTTTCATTTTGGGAAGAAGAATTGAATATTGTATTTACCAAGGAAATTTGAATTCTGATAGATACATACAAATCCTTCAAGAAAAAGCAATGACTATTATGGAAGATATACCCTTGGTTCAAGTAAATGACATCTATTTCCAACAAGATGGAGCTCCGGCTCACAACTCTCACGTGATACAACACTGGTTGGAACAGCACTTTCCTAATCGATTTATAGCCACGCACGGACCTATTCGATGGCCACTACGGTCTCCGGACCTCTCAGTTTTAGATTATTTTTTGTGGGAATATTAAGAAGGTAAAATATACTCGAGGAGGTATGAAACAATTGAGGAATTAAGAGAGGCCACGGAAAATGCCTTTAGAGAGTTGCGAGCCCGCTCTTTTATATTTGAAAATGCTTTAAGAAGACTACAGACGCTATGCCAACAATGCATAAGACATCATGGCCACCAATTCGAACAGTATTTATAAAATTAGGAGTTAAGTTTGTCTTTTAAGGCTAAGAACAATTCTAGCGAAAATTGTTATTTTTATCCATTAGGTTGTCTTGTTAATAAATGTTTATATTTCTAGATTATTTTTTGGTGCGAGAAGGCATTTGACGTTGATTAATTTGACTGTCATTAATTTAAACCAAAGCCGCCTATGTTAAAAAGTAAATAATTGCATGTTTTCATGCTGTTTATAAAAATAAGTTTCGACTATATTATATTTTTAGAAAGCTCTCAGTGTGGCAAATAATATGACGAAAAAATATACGGGGTGTTCCATCGGGCCTACGTTTATTAAATGACCCATATTGAATTAGATTGTTTTGTATTTTACGAAATATGCGCCTACCAGGCTGTCTTCTTTCAGGATATCTATATAGAAATCGAGAAAAAAGTCAAATTTGAAAAAAATATTATTTGTTCTTCTAACGTACCTATTTAGATAAAGCTCCGCCGCCTCATTGACGTCTTCGTTGGAGAATATGAAACATCTATTCATATCATACTTTTCAAAATGTTCAAAATTTTGGTTTTGTGTCATATTTTTTAGATAAATAATAACGATAATCTAGGAACTAGCATTAAAAAATTCAATAGCAATAATTTGACGCTGATTAATTTGACTGTCATTAATTTAAACCAAAGCCGCCTATGTTAAAAAGTAAATAATTGCATGTTTTCATGCTGTTTATAAAAATAAGTTTCGACTATATTATATTTTTAAAAAGCTCTCAGTGTGGCAAATAATATGACGTGTTCCATTTAAAAAAGTGCAACTTTGGCTAATATCTCAAAGAAAGTAAATCCGAGAAAATTTCAAGTACGCCACTGTATTCTGCGTAAAAAGTTCTATAAGGGCCCGTTTTTATCTTCTCGATAAGTTATCAGATACCTGAGATACGAGGGGTAACCGAAAATACAACTTTTTTAAAATCACCCTGTAGCGAAGAAACTAAGGGGGCTAGGACAAATATGTTTGCGGCATCTTTCGTTTGACAAAAAAGTAGCACGGTGTCGCGAAAACCGCATCTTTGTAACTTCACTCATAAGCGAGAAACCCCGTAAAACACACGAAAATAGGACACCCTGTATATGCCAAAAAACGAAAAAACTCGCAGAATGAACTAATAAAAATGTGCTGTTTTAACTCTATTTTTCAGAATACTGCGAGTTGCTTCATGAGTTTTTTTCTAAATATAAAAAATCTAGTCACCGTCGACTGACATCAACCAGGCCAAGACAATGTAAAACATATAGTAAAATATTATCAGTGTTATCAGTTTTTTTGAAATCATGCCTTACTGAAGCTTATTTTAATACATGCTTTTTTGACGTCATTTTAAAAGTAAGTATCACATTCTGACACATGATTAAAAATATAATTTTAAGCCGAATTTGATAGGCTAGAAAAACACACAGAAAGTTATAAAAAAAGTAAGTTACATCTCTTGCAAAAATAAATTATTAAGCCTTAAAAAAGCACAACTATCCGCTATAATTAATTTTAAAATAATATTATTGTAAATAAGAAAGAAATAAAGTAATCAGCTGTTCCATGTGCGCTGGGTCACCCGGTATATTTTTTTATTCTGATTTAGGATTTTTTTAATAAAGCTTAAGTATTATTTTTAGGCTCATTATTTTTAATAAAGTATGTGCCTTTTTAACAAGTTTTTTTAATATGTATGCAACAAATTTGGAGTTGGCGATTAGTAAAAAAATATTTAAATCCTATTAAATTTTACAAGTGTTTATTAATTTGTTAAAACTTACCCAAAGTGATTTGGTTGTGGGTACTTTAAAAATGTATTAAATCAAAATTATAAGAAACTCTTTTTTACAGAGGTAATTCAACATTTAAAAAAAAAAACTTGAATATAAGGTCATGATATTTCTTTTTAACATTTTGTTATATTTTGTGAAATAAGGATATTTAACTCTGGGGTAATTTTCAGTTCTTTCACTTACACTGTATATTGTTTAACGTTTAATAAAACAAAGTGCTGCTAATAGAAACTCACCGACATGAAATTCGAGATAACCAAAATTTAGATCAAATTTAATGTATAATAACTTTTTTTTCCACAGTCTGATTTCAATGTTTTTTTAAATGTAGATAATTGTTTTGTATTTAATTAATTTTGTTCAGTTTTTAAAAATACAGTTTACAAGAAAATAACAAAAGTATATTTTTTTCTCTTAAGTTTGTAACACTCTGTAGAGTAATTTTGCAATGTAAACTACACTAGATAAGCTTTTCTGCAGAGTTTAGTTCATGTGTAACATTTTAGTGTTTTTTTCTTCTAGATATCTTTACTGGTTATAGTAGGGTTTCCATACGTCCGGATTTGCCCGGACATGTCCGGGTTTTCAAGGTGTACAAACCTTGTTAATCCATTTGTATTTTTTGCTTATTAATTATTTAGTACTACGTTCCTACCACGCAAGTTCCGATTTGCCAGTCTCTACTACATTGCGACACCCGCATATCATCGTTGCCACGAAGAGCGTTACGTCTTTTTTTTTTGCTCGCGGCGATTTCCAATAATCGTATGGGATTTACCAAATGCTTTATTTAAATTTAGTAATTAGTTCTGTGTTTGTCAATTTGTGCTACTGTGCAATAGCTACTTAGTAATCATTTAGTACTTTTAAAACATACAATAATACAAATACAAAAAAAAATAATTATTATACTAATGCCAAAACGAAAGTGTCAGTAAGGGACCAACCCTTTTTAAAAAAACCCAAAAAGAAAATCTGATTGTGGTAGTTTGAACATATGTTTTGCATTGTCAAAGGCAAATTAAACTTTGAGGAACCCAAAAAATTTAAAAAGGTGCCCCCCCTTCGATAAAAAAATAAGGCTAAATGTTTTTTTTAATTTGGTTTTTTAAAAAATACTTTTGCATATAAAAAATAATTATTTTAAATTTTTTAAAGTATTTTTGCTTTAATTTAGCTTTTATCGTTATAAAAAAATATAACATTTTTTTCAAACTGTGGGGGGTTTTGGAAATTTTTGGTTTAAAAAACCCCTGGGGGAAAATCTAGGTTTAAGAAATAAAATTTTTTAAATAAAAATTAGACTTTTTCCCCAACTATTAAAAATACTGTTAAATTTTTTAAAATTTTAAAAGGTTTTCCCCGAAAAAAGTATTCTGTATTTATCAAAGAGTTTTATTTTACATTTCGAGCATTTAAAATATTTCGTGAGTAAATTTCGAATGTATTTTTTATTACACGATTCCTTTGTCATCTGAAGATTCAGCTAGAGCCGTTGCTCTTCCTGATGTCGGTTATTTTTTTTGGAGAAGTGGCGGATATGCTGGGATTTACAAAATCTAGCGTGGAAATAGCAGTTGCAAAGTTTCGTGAGACTGAAAGTTATTAGTTATATATTAGACTCTCAGTTTTAAGAGATCGGCATACCAGTGCAGTACTGATAAAAAATTAACTTCAAAGAGTTTGTTAAGTTGCGGTCAAGAAGAAGACTTAATGAAGTCAATTTACGGGCCAGAAGACCGGCAACTGGACCAGAGCTGTTTTATTTAAAAATAGACTTGATCAAAAAGTGTAATGTTTATTTCAAAAATTCATATCTCTTAAACCAATAACGATCCCCAAAAATAAAAAAAAATTTAAAATAAAAATTAAAAAATATAAATTTATTTGTATAAATATATATATATATATATATATATATATATATATATATATATATATATATATATATATATATATATATAATATATATATATATATATATATATATATATATATATATATATATATATATATATATATATATATATATATATATATATATAATATATATATAATAGTTTTGGGTTTACTTTTTAAAAATTTCTCTAAAAAAGTTTTACAAATTTAAAAAAAATTTTTTTTTTAAAAAATGTAAACAGTTTTTCCCCGGGAAAATTGAATAAAATTAATTAAAAACGATACAATTATTTACAAAAAAAAATAAAATCAGACTATAAGAGAAAGAGTTCTCACACATTAAATTTGATCTAAATTTTGGTTGTCCCGAATTTTATGTCGGTGAGTGTAGTTTGGGATCATTCACCAACTTTTATCAGCAATATAATTTTTTGACAAATTACAAATAAAGAACTTTCACATGTGTTGCACACTAAATGGACTACACCGTATACAAAATATTCTGTATACTTTTAAAAATTAGAATAAAACATGAACTCAAATTCAAACTAAATCACAAAATGGTAAAATTACAATAGCAACCCTTAAATACCGAAAATAAATGTAAATGACTCTAAAAAATAAAACTGTTCTTTAATTCTCGCAGACAAAGTGTAGGAGTTTCAGGATAATTTTATTGTTTATAGTTTGAGATAATAGTAATATATTTTGTCGTACTCGGCAGAACTTTGTAATCAAACATTTAATTGTCTTTTGCTCTTATTATTTTTGCCTATAGCTGGAAACTAAAATTAAATTATTCATGTCTGATAGCTCTTTTACTCAAATTCGCAAATTTGCTTAATGGATATTATCGGAATAAATTTAAATTTTTTAGATAAATACATAAGTACAGAGCTGTGAATGTTTCCCCTAATTTAACAATTACTTTATAAGAAAAAATAACTGAAATTAGATATTACTACATAGATATTGGCGCTAACTAAGAAAACCGGGGGATGGGAAAGCCGCTGCCCTGCTCCCACTATTATTTTGTGTTGTGTTTACTTTCATTGTTTTGCGTTGCATTATATTTTATCGTAGAGTATTGTATTTTATTATATTTTATTGTATTATATTTTATTGTATTATATAGTATTATATTGAATTGTCATTAAAGGCGCCTCTGGGCCTAAATCAACCCTATTATTCCATTTCCACCCTTAAAAACCTTTTGTTGACGGGTTATTTTTTTCATTTTTAGAATATTTTGAGCAGTTATTTGAAAACATAGTATGTTCGAGAACAACATACTATGTTGTTCTCCAACATACCCTAAACGCAGTCACCAGATGGACGAGAAAGGAGGGACTAAACATAAATCCCCCAAATCAGCCAGAGTTGCCTTCACCAAGGAGAAATCTAGAGGGCTTAGGACCCCTGAACCTGAGGTGAAGCAATCAAGATTGTGGGAAAGGAAAAATATCTGGGTGTCATCCTAGACTCTAAACTCACCTGGAAAACATCTTCAGAAAACAAAAAAAAAGGGAAATGACTCTTATGTTAATCAGACGGTATTTTTGGGAAAACATGGGGCCTTAAACCAAACGGGGGTTTATTGGTTATACACCATGGTTGTAAGGCCTATGATAACTACGCATCACTGGTATGGTGGACAAAAATGCGACAAAGAACTGCTGTTACAGAACTGGCCAAGGTACAGAGACTTGCTTGCTTAGCTATAACAGGAGCAATTAAAACAACCCCAACAGCACCATGGAATGTCTCTTAGACCTTCCACCACTTAACTCATAGTGAGGGGAGAGGCAAGAATGAGCTATTTCCGACTGCAACAAAAACCAACTGGTGTCTACGCTAGTTTGGGACACAACAACATAAAAAGTCAGGTTGGCGGCAACATCCTGGACGAAAGAACAGACCAGATGATTCCCCAATACTCATTCAACAAAAACTTCGAGGTAAAAATTCCAGATCGAAGTGAACGGCAGCAACCCAATCTTCCCGGCACAGTTGGAGACATCATCTGGTATACGGATGGTTCGAAAACCGAGCAGGGAACTGGAGCAGGCGTGTACAGTGAAATGAGGAATTCACAATTCTCCATTTCACTGGGAACACACAGCTCTGTATTTCAAACAGAAATATATGCTTTACTACACTGTGCAAGAGAAAATAACAGGAGGGCTTACCAAAAAAAGCGGATCTGCATAATAACAGATAGCCAAGCGTCATTAGGGGCACTAGTAAAACCCAAGGCGACTTCCAAACTGACATGGGAATGCCAAAAAAAACTGGAGGTCCTGGGAGAACGCAACAAGTAACTCTCTGTGGGTACCAGGACATTCGGGGTGAAGGCAACAAAAAGCGGATGAGCTAGCTAGAACATGGATACCTACAAGATAGGCTCATACAATGGGGACCCAAGTTGCAGAATGTGCGACGAGGGGGAAGAAACAACCTACCACATACTGTGGGAAAGTGAAGTTAAATCACAAAAGACAGGCATTATTTGGGCAACCGAAAAAAGAGCCCACAGGAATATATCAACCAACCGGTCTCGGGGTTATACAGACTTGTAGAAGGAACAAGTTTAATGGGAGGATTGGTATAAAAGACAATGGGAGATTAGGCACAAAAAACCCAAGAGACTGCGCTGCCTCCGGTAGTGAAAGACGGCTCCAAGGAAGAAGAAGAAGGAGATGTTGGAGAACAAGTTATCACAGCTACTTTTGCTGCAGTGCATAATATATAGCGCAGCATAGAGGTAGCATAACCTGTCGCAAAAGAACACTAGTCCAGAAAACAAACTATTTTGCCTCGCATTTTTTTCATAATGCATAAAATGACTGAAATTTTAACAGTAGGTAGGAAATAGTCCAAGGATCAAAATCCATAGATAGATAGATAGATATACATTTTTTGACAACTTTTTACCGTTTTTGCGGTGCAAAAGTACCAAAAAAAAAAGGTTTAAATAAAAAAAAAATTTACAAACGTGATAAATAAAAAAATGATCAAAGACAATACAAAAATAGTCCATAAATGAAATTTAATTCATTGGTGGCGCCTCCATATATTCCTTGACAGAATAAAAACATTTTTGTTAAAAAATTTTTAATTTATTTTTAAATTTTAAAATTTTTAAACCCTTACAGAGTTGCCAACTTTTGTATAGTGAAATATTCAGAGGTCCGTGCCGAGCTTGCGAGTCATGCCTGGGGAGTAATAGTAAATTTGAAGATCGTGTCCCGTAGGAGTATTGTACGACAGCAGTAAATTTATCTATATTTTTATGAATCTCAAAAGTTTTGATATATGTATATGCAAGGAAGTGGCTAATCCCAAACTGAAAAAAGGGTCTGATGATTCAGGGGGATCCCCAAGACCCTCACGGCCCTCTTCTAATTTAAAAGCCTTGTCGTGATGAGATGTTGCCCCTAGGACAGTCCCATAACAACAGGGAATGGAGGTTGGCAAAATAAACCATTACCAAAATTTGCGTATCAAAAGACCTTTTTATCTGTTTCAGTAAATAAATTTGATTACTTAATTTGGCCGGCATAAAATCAATGTGTGCCCAAACCATTTAAACCACCCACCACAAGACCCAGAAGTTTAACGTGTCCCCATAATAAGATTATTATTAAAACTAAAAAAATTTTTGAGTTTTATCTGTGCTTAAAATTTATAATACCAGTTTTGGGCCTTCCAATAGCTTCGTCAGTGCGTTATTAACGAAATTTGTCAAAAGGGTAATAATGGTAGAATCATCTGCTACAATATGCTTTTATTTGGTGCCAGTGCAGTGCTAAAGTCATTATGTAAATGATGAAAATGTGGGCCCAAATTGAGCCCAGGCCGCCCGAAGTTAGATAATTTTCATCAGAGAGACCCTGTGAATTGAAACGACTTGCTTTTATTTTCAGATAAGATTAAAGGGAGGGATTTTACTCCATTAACACCATAATAATTCAGCTTATCCAACAGCTTTGGGTGGGAGACACAGTCAAAGGCTCGGCTTAGATCACCGGCTAGCAGTCCTTAGCTCACCAGATCCAAACCCTGAACTATGTCGCTCACGACTTCCAAAATACCAGTTATAGTGGAGCAGCCATTTCTAAATCCGTACTGTCACTAGCCAGAATTTTAAAATTTTCAAAATACAGCGTAAGTCTGTCTTTCAGAATAGACTCTAATATTTTACCAAATATGGGCAATATCATATGGTCATAATTTTCTGTTGACTAGGATCTCCTTTTTTAATATGGGCAGAACCTTAGCCACCTTCAGAGCATCAGGAAGGTTCCTTCAGAAAAACATTTTTAATTAAAATAGTCAATAAACAAATTTACAAGAGTGCTTGACTTTTGGTATTAATATCGTAGATGTCATAGCAATTAAATTTTTAACTTTTTAATGGTATCACAACATGCTTTCAATTACCGGCCAAAGAAAAATGAACCATTTGGTCAGGCAACCTTTAAAAATTCAAATGAGATACTCCGTTGGGTGTTAGTGAGTTTGTAATTGTACTAGAAATAGTACAACAAAAATTTTTAAAAATCGTTAGCTTCAATCTCGCATTTTAAAGGTTTTCGTGATATATTACACTCTTGTTTAATTAGTTTCCAAGAGTCCTTGGATTTATTAACAGATTTGGTCAAAAATTCTTGTAACCTGTCAACTTGGCTTGGCTGACTTTACGTTTATAGTCGTTTTTAAAGATTTATAGACATTAAAGTCATTGGGTGCTCATGAAGCGTCACAGATGACCTTAACAGCAGTCAACCAATCATAAGGTTTGAAAGATTTTCTCTTAAACTTTTAAAAGGGAAAATGTTTATTAATTAATGTGGTAAATTGTTTTAACAAAAATTCAGTTAGATCATTGGAATCGGATGTTGCATTATTAAATATCTCCCAGTCTAATTGTCGGAGGCTCGTCAAACTTTTCTAAGTTTTTTTACTTAAATTACGTATACTAGGAATATTAGCGTCATTCGTTTTACCGTTTTTATTGAAAGACAAAACCTGTCCGCGATGATCCGACAAACAGGGGTCAATTACTTCCACCCTGAAAGACTCACCCCCCATGTTCGTTAATACATTGTCTATACAAGTTTGTGATGTGGATGTTATTCTAGTGAATTCCTTAATTGTAACATTAAGGCCGTCTGAGTTAATTAGATAAGAGAGCTCAGTCAATTTATCATTAGGAGTGGGCATTGGAAAATTAATATTAAAATCTCCCAATATAACGATTTTTTTGGATATCTTACTTAAATATTCTAAAGTAACTCAAATTGCGTTAAAAAAAAACCCCAAAATTACCCAGGCACGATCGGTACAGGAAACTATGGCAGTACCTGATTCAGGTAACAGAATACCACAGAACTCCGCATCGACCTCCTAGAATATTCCGACAAGTTGAGTGGTATAGCTTCTAAGCAATTTTTTATAAATATGGAGGTGCCACCGTGCACAGTGCTGGACCTACAAAAAAGCTTATTAGTTTATAGCCATCAATGTTTAAATGTAAAAGACTAAATTCATTACACCAATGTTCCGAAAAACACAGAATGTCAAATTTTTTCCATCTAGAAACAGCTGCAGTTGATCATCTTGTTGGTCAAACATTGTACATTTACGTGGAAAATAGTACACAACGTGTATTCGTCATCCGTTTTAGCAACAAAATGCTCACTTCCGAGTTATTGTTAGTTTTTTGCTACTCCGTTGCCGGTTGACGAATGGAATGTTGAAAATTTGTTTTTTTGAACCTGAAGCGACTCTGCTGTCCCAGCTGGCCAAATACTTGTATCGTATACCATGTTTACATCTTTCATGGAAAAGATATTTTAAAAGAAACACTATGCTCCTGTTTATTCCATATTTGACATTTAAAATCTATTTCTGGTTTAATGTTTTTAAGATAGTTTTCCAGATCAGTAGTAGTTGTCTCCGGGTGGAACCTGTACGCATGAAGGTAACCCAATTTGGGTATTGATTGTATATTAAATTGGTTAGCAGTGCTCTGACCTGTGCTAATCAAAGGTTTTATTTTTTGGGTTTGTTGTCGATAAAATTGTTTTTAGGCTGTTGATGTTGATGGTGCCTCTTTAGCAAGGTTATTAGATTGGCCTTTAGCAGTGCTAGGGTCCTGTGTACCATGGTGCTTCGGCCGGTCGAGACCTACATTTGTATTCTCCAAATTTTTAGTTTTATTGATTTGCAGTACTTCCTTTTTTATTTTTATTACATGATTTTCACTGTTTACTATTTTATTACAGATGGCGGTGGTGATTTGTTTACATTATTTAATGGATATTCTTTATTTGAGTTGTTTTTTAAAAGTTTTATTAACTCTTCCTGTTCTTCAGTCCTTTTTTCTAAGTGAATTAAGAGCCTATTTAATTGAATTACCTCTTGTTTATTCCAGCTAGTTTACTTTTGCTGCCACGCATGGCGGTTTGACACAACATTGGGCATCGTAAAAATCATCGTTAATTTCTTCGTTTTCACCAGCACATTGCTTGCATTGACCGAAATCAATTATACATCTTTTTAAACTGGCACTTGATACATTTTTGGTAACTTCTTTTAATTATAATGTCCACAAGTTCTTGCTTTTTAAGTTTATGAAGCTCGGCTTCAATATCACACCTTTCACTTTCCGCCATCTTGTTGGATATCATGCCGAAGGGCGCCTTTACCTTGGGGATGGTTGCCAAACCTTCTCGGGGATGGAATTTTTTAAAATATTATGACCACAGAAATCAGAGGAAAATAATTTCTGAGCAAAAAATGTTTTATGCATTTTTTTTGTAAAATGCATACTTTTTGAGTTATTCGCGATCGAAAGTCGGCGTTTTCGTCGATAAAATCAACGTTTGGAATCGGTTTTTTGCAATTAACTCGATAAGTATGCATTTTACCAAAAAAATTGTTAATAACAAAATTGTAGCTTTAAAAAAAAATAAATATTTTTTATGTTATTGCTGTGGGACCAATACAAACTAAGTTAAGGTTTGTTAAAGGTTAGCTGTTATTCAATAACACAAAATTTTAGAGTTTCAAAGGCAAATAATGAAAAATCTACGTATTTTTCGAGGAAAACTAATAATAACGTTTTTAAAGCATTTGCAAAGACTTCTTTTTTTAAAAAAAAGGTATGTAGCATAAAAGTTGAGTGAGTTATGATTAAAATAAAGTTAGACCAAAATTTTTTGAGCGCAAAAATCTTCGAAAACTACCTCATAATTACCACCTTTATTAAAATGAGTCAAAGCCCCCTTTATCAATTCTTTTTATGTATGTCTTAAAAATGTATTCTAAAATTTTAACCAATTTAATTGCTTAATTTTGAAAAAAATGGAGCTTTAAGTGAAAATCAAATTTCAAAATTTTATTAAAAAAGGACCCTTTCTTAAAAATAACTTAAAAACTAAGAGAGATACGTTAAAGTTACTAGGGCATTAAATTGTAGCTTTTTGAATAACAAATATTTTGCTTTTTGTTTAATTTACTGCATGACGGAAATTAAGTGAGTTATAAACGTTTAAAACGTGTGTATATAGACGCGCACTACCTTGTTTCAGCCCTTTAAACTCACATCTTTAAAAAAGTATGGGATTTAAACAGTTTTAATATATAGGACCTTATAGTTCTTAAAAAACCTAACAAATTTTTTTTAAAGAACTTTTTATCACAAAAAATAAAGGAGTTATGCTTCAAAAATTATATATTCTTTTATTTAACTTTATTATTCAATGCATTTTTTTAAAAATCCGCCGTTTTGCACTATTTTTTGCATTGTAAGATTGTAAGAGGTGGAGTTAGAGGATTAAAAAATTACAAGATTAAATTAGTAATACTTTTGAGCAGTCACATTTTTTAATTACAACTCTGTGACAATATGTTAATTTTTCTGGGGTAAACAATTTTTTTTATTAAATCATAATAAGGGTTGATTTTCAAGGGTTGAAATATATTAAATAATGTTTCAAAAGATTGAATACTTATTTTTAAATTTATATGAGTCTAATTTTATGTGACTTAAGCTTTAATATGAAAGTTTTAAAGGTTTTTGCAATGAGGGGTAGTTTTCACCCCTAAAAAATAAAAACCGACCTTCAGCCTAATGGAGATTTTGAAGAGGAGGGTAAGTTAAGCTTAATCCCAAATTTTCATGCAAAACACTGTGATAAATATACATTTTTTAGGGTAAATATATTTTTTAATTATAAAGGGTTGATTTTTAAGGGCTGAAATATTTTAAATAATGTTTCAAAGAAACAAAATACTACTTTTTTAACTAATTTAAGTCAAATTTTACTTAACTTAAGCTTTTATGTATGTATAGTTTTATAGGTTTTAGCAATAAAGGTTAGTTTTCACCCCTTAAAAATAAAGAGCGCCCATCGGCATAGTATAGATTCTGAAGAGGAGGGTAAGTTAAACGTTATCCCAAATTTTTATGCAAATCTATGCATTTTAAAAAATTGCAGCTTTGTTTTCTGAATTTCTTAAATTATGATAACAAAACTTAAATGGTATTCTTTATTATTTAAGTTTAAATAGGTACATGCCACCGAAACGTTGATAAGATTTTTAATTATTAAAGGACCTTTTTTATAAGTTTGTGTTAGGCGATCTGCAATCTATACTCTGGGATTAGGTCCGAAGTGGGGTTTTTTTGTAAATGAATTTGTCGTAACAATAATAATATAGAACGTATACACAACCTAGTAATATGTTACTATTAAGAAAATTTATACTAAATCCAAAATATTAAACCACAAAGAACCTATATAAGATTGAATAAAATCAAAACAATGACCCTAAAATTCCGCAAATTAATCAACAGGAAGTATAAATCTAAACAAGAATACAACTCTTAATTCGCTTTGACAGACGAAGTGTGGGCGACTTCAGATAACTTTATTGTCTATAGTTTGTGATAAATATAATTTGTTTTGTCGTGGGGCAAAAGTTCGTTAAAGAAGTATAATTGTTTCATTTATGTTATTGCTCTGCCTTACAGCCATAAAAGATAATTAGTTTATTATTTCAGAACAAAGGTTTTCGCCATAATCAGGACAAATGGCTCGGATCGGCAAATTACACATCCACACAAAAAAAGTTGCTTATAGTACAGGCATTTTGCTTCGGAATTTTTTTGTCCTGCATGGATTTGCCCGAAATTTTCAAAGAAGGTAGGGAATAGCCCAAGGATTAAAGTTTATATCATGCCAAGGTGTGCTTTTATCCTGGGGGTGGTTGCCCCATCTTGGAGGTGGAAATTTTTTATTTTATTTTAACTACAGAAATTGACAAATAAAAGTAATTTTAACTAAAAAATGTTCCATACGTTTTTTCGTAAAACTAATTTTTTTCGAGTTATTTGCGATTGAAAGTAAATGTTTTTCGACGAAAATATCGACGGTTTTTATGGGTTTTTTACGAATAACTCCAAAAATATGCATTTTATCAAAAAAACTGTAAAAAGCAGAATTGTAGCTTATAAAAAAACTAGAAAAAAATGTTTTTTTATAATTTCTCTACAATCAATACGGACCGAGCTTGTTAATGGTTAGCTTTTGTTCGTCAAATGCTAAATTTGAAAAATTCAAAGTCAAATAGCGGGAAAAGTTTGCATTTTTAAAGAAAAAAATTAAAGGTATTTTTTAAAGTATATAATTAGACCTTTCTTTTAAAATAAAAAAAGGGTTTCTAGCATGAAAATTGTGCGAGTTATAATAAAAATAAGGTTGGTCCTACTTTTTTCTACAAAAATATCATTAAAAACAACCCCCTAATTCCCCTCTTAATGAAAATGGATCTGTACCCTTCTGCAATTCTTTTTATATATGTATTATTAATACATTCTAGAAGTTTAACCAAATAAAAATGCTTAAATTTAGAAAAATTGGAGCTTAAAGTGAAAAACCATTTTTCGCAATTTCGTAAAAATAGCCATTTTCTTCAAAATAACTCCAACAATACTGGAGATAGGAAAAAATGCTGAGTACCGAACTGTAGCTTTTTTGATAACAAAGACTTTTCCTTTTATAGATTTTTCTGTATAATAAATATTTGGCCAGATGGCCGTTTAAAGCCTCTATTTACGAGCGAGCACCACCTTATTCTAGCCCTTTAAACTCATCCTATTTTAAAACTAAGGAATTAAAAAGGATTTAATTCACATAGCCTTGTAGCTCTTAAAAAACCCTATAAAAAGACTTTCTATGGTTAAAACTTAAGAAGCTATTTAAAAACCAATATTTTTTTTCGAAAATTCGAATAGCCCACTTCATGGAGCATCATAATTCTATAAACCGGAAGATTTAATACAGCCGGTCTAAATTGAAATGAACCAGCCATTTCCTATTTATAGGATTTATAAAAATAGACAATAGTAAGTGAGGAAGTTTCAAGGATGAAACTTTCAAAACGAAATGAATTTGAATGTATTCATTTCAGATTTGTACGAATGATTTTTTATTAACTAAACAGCATGTCCAGAACTGAAATACTTGGTGCAAAGTAATCTTTCATATCTCTAGGAATAATAAGCATATCATGCTGGAGAGATTTTCTTAGTTAATTGTCGAGTATAGTTATGCAAATGCTAATTCTTGAGTCATATAAACAAACACCACTTGAAATAAATCCTATTTTTGATAAAAAATAACCGGCCTTTGTTTAGTGGTTAATTGTTCATAGTGCAGTTAATTTTCCATATTTATTTTGCATTTCACAAAAAGAGTTACAGATGTTATTAAAGTTGGTTAGAATTATTTTTAGAAACTGTAAGTATTTCATAAAGTTAAAACCAATTATTAACGGTGTCGGAACAATTGTCTATAAACCTAACTTTTACTTCCGAAATTTTTGTAGAATTTACTATTTCCTATTTATATCTATACATGGTTTATAAAAATTGAAATTTTGAAGGGTGGTTTTTAAAGAATTTGCAAAGAATGATAGAAATGAGAATATTTAAAATAAACTGAGAATGAAAATTTTTTAGAAGCTAATTCAGGTATTTTATAGGGTCGAAAAGTTGCATTCAAGTTAAATCACTATGATAAATTAATCATTTTTTAGGGTAAATATATTTTTTTTCTTTAAGCTCTAAAAAAGGTTAATTTTTAAGGTGTGAAATATTTTAAAATTGTATTCCAAAGTATAAAACAATCATTAATCAACTAATCCAAACCAACTTTTACCCATCTTAAGGTTTAACCTGTTATTCTAAAGTTTGACAATAAGAGGTGGTTTTCACCCTTAAAAACAAACAGCGATAAAATAGAATTTAAAGAAGAGGATTAGAAGCGCTCAATTCCAAATTTTTATGCAAATTCATGCAGGACAAACAAATTGCGAGGTTTGTCGTTTTTTTAGCTTCATTTTCAGGACTATAATTATGTATCATCAAATCATTTAAATTTGTCAAAAACTTTTTCTTTTTATTAATCTCATGGGGAGTGGTTATTTAAAGGTTGAGTTATGGTAGTTAAATATTTATTATACCGTAAACTGTTAAAATATATTTTTTTACAATAAAAGCGTTATTAAATAATTTTAATTAAAAAAACATTTTTTTTTGTAATTTCGGTATTAAGGGTTATTTTTGAGGGTTGAAACGTTACAAATATAATGTTAGATTTAACTCATAACATAAAAATAGATTCCTTCTACATTTTTAGTCATGATTTTAATTTACATAAGGTCTATTTCTATGGTTTTTTAAATTTTTTAGCATGAGGGGTGGTTTTTACCCCCTAAAAATAAAAGCACACCTTAAGCATATATAACCTTTAATCTAAAGGGTGAAAGCAACTTAATTTTAAATTTTCATAAAAATTTAAACTGTACAAAAAAATCAGCAGGTCAAACACCTTTTTTTTCCTCATCGATTGTACTATTATACCTTTAATGAGACATATGTTATCGGTACTAATTTTGCCTCCTGATCACGAAACCGGGGTCAAAATTTCAATACTGGTAAAAAATATTAAAAATAAATAAAAATTTACATCCCATTGACATTTTTATGTAAAAGAATCTGCTAAATCCAAATCCATGACTAGAATTAGGGTAGCACGTGTAGTTCTTTCCAACCTCAAAAAACGAAATAGAAATTACTATTTTTAAAACCTTCGCGGATCTTGCCCAAATTTCGGAAAGAGCGGTTTTTTAACCGGCTGATTACAAATCTTAAGTCAGATTCTAAAAATTTAAAATGGCGGATCCAAAATGGATAATGTGCGCTTTGATATGAAGAATGTATTTTCCAAGAACCAACGGATTTAAGACAAATTCGATATAAGGATGTTCGTTGTGTCACATGAAGCTGAAGTCAGTCCTTCACAATTCAAGATTGCGGATCTAACTTGGCTGACGCGATTTTAAAAAATCATTGTTTTTCGTTTTCTTTTTCGCTTTCTGATCGTCTATCTTTTAAGTCACCACCAGTAGTCCGCCAACTATCTCATCTTCCTTGATTTTTAAATATCGCATCCGTCAAATTAGATCCGCGTTTTAAATTGTGTCAGACTTCAGATTTGTGATCAGTGACCCAACGAATCTCTTTATACCAAAATTTTCTTAAATCCGCTGGTTCTAGAAATACGTATTCGCCATCTTGAAAGATACATTTACCATTTTTAATCTACCATATTAAATTTTCTAGTTTTTTGAGGTTAGACAAAAAAAACTACACGTGCTGCCTTAATTCTGGTTGTGAATTTGGATCCAGCAGATCCATTCACATAAAAATATAAAATTGGATATAAAAAAACTTTTTAAAGTTTTTACTAGTTAATTTAAAATAATTTTTATTATTTTTCTGCAGTTTTTAAAGGTTAGAAAAAAATGAAGACGTAATGGCGGATTCTGACCCCGGATTCGTAACCAGGAGGCAAAATTACTGCGGAAAACATGTCTTATGAAAAGTATATCCAATTTTTTTTTGTCTGGCTGTGTTATGAAATAAAATTTCCCAAAGAAGCGTTTTTTAATACGTATTTTAAAATATGCTTTGTTTTGGCACAAAAAATACCTGTAAAACTCATTCGATCAAAAACGAGCTTTTTAATATTCAAGTCTTACGGCCGAGTGATGATCGTGTGGTTAAATTTAACAATGGACTTAGCAATTGTTAAAAGTTAACAACGGTTTAGAATGTTTAACAAAACGTCATTGTCAGTGTTATTCAATATTTTAGTGGCAACCTGTAAAATCTGAATTATGTTAAACATTCTAAACGTTGTTAACAGTGTTAAAAGTTAACAACGGTTTAGAATGTTTAATAAAATGTCAGATTTTGACAGGTTCCTACTAAAATCATTGAAAACACTGATAATGACGTTTTGTTAAACATTCTATACCGTTGTTAACTTTTAACAACAATAAAATTAAATTTTAACAAAATTCAATTTTGAAGTTAAAATTTGAATAAACTGTAATAGTTTTGTAAAATACTTTAAAAATTCTAAGTCCATTAATTTAAAAACATCACTCACCGTTTAAAAAAGGCCAACAAAAAAATAAAGATTAAGAGTTAATACGTAGGGAATAATTAAATATTCATCAAATATTTTTTTCAAACCAAATAAGGCATGGTTTACCCTATTAATAGCATATTAATTATTTTAACTTTAAGGTTAAAAAAAACAAAGTTTTATACTTTTTGCTTATGTCAGTTTTCTTAGAATTAAATTTTCACAAAAGAGTCACTTTTAGAACTATGTCGTTTTCCTTCTTGCACCTTTATCAGTAG